>JANRGW010020203.1:8141-32292 GCA_024733675.1 Psilopsiagon aymara | reverse complement strand
CTGCCCATGGCAGGGGGGTTGGAACTAGATGATCTTAAGGTCCTTTCCAATCCTAACTATTCTATGATTCTATGATTATCACTTCCCAGATTATCACCTCTCAGGTTTAGTCCTCTCCTTCTGGGGAGTTTTAAAGAAAATTTTAGGGAGAACTCTTCCACCTTTTTCAAGAATGATGCCAAGCAAAAGTAGGTAACTGCCAACTACCAAGAATATTCCACGTATGAACTCGAAGAGGCCTTAGACTGTAGGGAAAAATAAACCCACAAAACTGTAGCAGGGCTAAAAAAACTTCACAGCCCCAACACCTGCCTCATGCTGCCAAGTGCAATTGCACCAAGATTTGATCCAAACTGAACTCTTCAGAAAGCACCAGCAAATCTTACAGTATGAAACACATAGCCTTGCCTTGGACCCACACCGTTTGTGTATATTATTAACTGTACTTCACAGAGTCGATCAGGAATTTGCTGATTGCTTTTTATGAGAAGTATTTATTATTAAAGTTATTGTCAAAATCTACAAGTGACAGGGTCACCAATTTCAGTGAAGAGAATTACTTTTATGGGATGGTTCACCATGATGCAAGAAAGACCAAACTGACTCCTTGCTTCTCTTACAGACCAACCAGCATCATAATGGCTACTAAGCAAACCCATGATGTAAAAGATCCTAGGCAATAGCCACCTTTGTGTCTTGTCCCAGTAATACTGACTACCTAAACATGGGGCAGAAAAAGCTCCCACAAGAGATTCTGTAGAATATGTACAGTTTTAGAACAGATGAAGTCAGCCTGTTTCTAGAGCATGTGCTGGCCCAAGGGCTACAATAGCAACACAGTAGGTCTGCTCAGGAAGCTCTACCTGGTTCTCAGGGAGCCAGATCAACTCCCTAGCCATTTATGACAGAAAAGTCTTTCACAGTTTGGTCCTCATCTGGATCTGCTTCCTGACCAAGTGGACTGCAGTTTCCTGTGTAAAGGATGAGAGTGGGAACCGGGACATCTCTGCTCTAGAGTTAATGGGCTTTATTTCCATTTTTTTAAACAAGGTAAGTAGCTGAGAAATTGGACAGATACATTTCACAGAACCAGGCATAGAATACGGAGTTCAGATACTCCATCTGTCACTTACATTGACGCAATCCCTTTTAAACAGGTTGCCATATCTGCGGTGAGAACTCCTGTGTTACAAGAAAGCATAGTACCTACTAACTTGACTTCCAAGTGCAAAATGTAACATAAAACCTTCCAGCAGTCACACAACAAAAAAGCAGCTTGTAGTATTCTCCATTGTTTGAAATTAAAGGATAACAATTTTATTTGGGAAGTCCAGTGTAAATCCAGAATAACACTATAACTTCTTTTATTTTGATGGAAATCAGGATCTGGTCTGAAAGTCTGTGATATGCACTGACTGCAAAACAAGAGTGCCAGCCTATATTATATGGTGCAGACAAAGAGGAAAGAGGATTTCAGGGGAGCATGCTATTTGATGCTGGCAGGGATAAGCTATTTGACCTTCATGCTCTGAGTGGTAGGGTCTGTTGTAAGAATGCACACTTGTAAAAACTGATGAAACTCAGTACAGCTGCACTGGCCCAATCTGCATGTGTAAAAGCTACAAAAAAAAAAAAAAAATCATTAAAAATTTATTGCTTAATATCCCAAGAAGCTTTTCTAACACAGCATCATTTGATTGACTGATATAGCAGAAAAGCACACAGCCAGCCTGAGGAGATCAGGCTGGCAATGGTATATGCATGATTATACCATACATTTTTCCCAGTTATTTTTCCTCTGTGCTTACTGCAGTTGTTTCTCATTGGTAAATGAGTGGCAATATATTCCATCATTTTATATTAAATTGGGTGAATTTTTGCACTCATGAATCTTGAAGATAAATTGCAGCATCTGGAGCCACAGACTAAGAAAAATAATGTTAATGGTCTTATATTACCCTGTAAAAAAAAAAAAAAAAAAACAAAACCAAAACAACCCAGAGACTTCACTGCCTGTGACTGTCAGAGAGAGAATGGTGGGAAAAATTAAACACTATCACAAGGGCATTCATTTCAAAGAACTGAAATGGAGCCTGAGTGGTTCTTCACCAATGCCAAAAGTGTGAATTTCAACATTTGCTATTGCCCTGAACATCTAAACAATAAATTAACTTAACCTTACGGCTTCTTTGCTCTTGTGTACATTTCTAGTTATTTCACTGGGAAACATAAATAACAGTATTCACTTTGCTTTCAAATAAAAAAGGAATTATTGCAAATATGGCCAGTAAAATGAAATGAACATTCTAGATAATGAAATTTATATTTAGGATGAGGAATGGGGGACTGCACCAGGAAAAAAACAAAACAAAACAAAACAAAACCATTAAACAGAACTTTTCAAAAGTTCAGTAAGAAACCACCTGAATGTGGAGGAACGCTGGGAAATCTGGAAGAAAGCCTACTTGGCTAAGCAAGCAGCTTCTCCAAAAAAACACAAAACCAGATGGATGGAAACAGAGGCAGGTGATAATCTGAAGTATAAAAGCCATGCCTGGATACTTAAGGAAAAAAATCAAGGAGGCCAAAGCCCAGCTGGAGCTAAAACTATCATCAAACTCTGAGTAACAATAAGGGAAGCTGGGGAACTTGAAGGTCTGTTGCTGGAGGAGACAATCTGGCGACAAATGAAAGGCTGAGCAAGTTGATAACTGGTGACAAATGAAAGGAAATCGAGTTGGTGACTCTTTTGCTTTGATCTTCTAATGAAAGTTGTGCTTCTACCTCCACCTCCACATGAATCAGCACATTTTGGGAAGAGAAGGACAACTAACAGTGAAAGCGAAAGAAGTTAGAGACTTCATGAAAAAGTTTCTTGTATTCAAATCCACAAGGCTTGATAGGAGGTTCTCACTCACATGAGGGTGTTGAAACAGCTGAACTAAAAAATCACTCTTTGTTTACCAAAGGTCACATTTCTGTCAGCCAGGTCCTCAGAAACCAGAAAATTATTAGTAAATCATAAGACATGGATAGAATTGAATCTGAGACCACGATTCCCAATCTGCTTTTCAGACTGTGAATCATATGGGTTCAGGAAAATATGGGATGCATCCTTTCTTAAATAAACAGACTGGAAATAGGACAGCCAGTGTGAAGGTAGCAGCTGAAATAGTGATGTGTAGATCAAGACCAGATGCAGCAGATGACTCATTTCTTTGGCCTTCTGTGGTGTCTAGCACACATGGCGAATTCATTCTCTAACACCCATATGCTAAAAATAGTGAAATTAGCGTACCCTCTAGGAATAGATAAGATTCAGGACATTTTCCACTGATTTTTGTGTCTTTAAGGAAGGGAAATATTACTTCACTTTTGGATAGGAGGAGTAATAAAGAATCCTACTGGTAGAAATAGTTATTAAATCAGTACCGAAGGCTCAGAGACAGCATGTAACTTTCCATCCAGTAAATTTGGACATCATTCACACACATACGGATCATTCACCCATCACACTGAGCCTTTCTTTTAATAAAACATACGATATACACATCTAAAAAACAGTTTAATGCTAATTACTTTCACCCTTCTTTAAAAATGACAGCTTGATTTTGAACAGGTAAGACTTTATAGAAGCTTTCTACCAACAAGGCAATCTGTAAGCAATCACACTCACTTTACTGTGTGTTAGTGTGCAATATACAACACATTAAGCTTCTGTAAAATAAACACTTGTAAATTATACACTGGATGTTTTTTAAGCATGTGCTCTCTGAAACACACTGTAATGCTAAATGTAGCAGTGTGAACATATGAGCTAGTGTTGGCACAGCCAGATTCAGCTGCCTTTAGGGAATATTGCATCTGGATCCTTTATGAAGTACAGCAATTGACCAAGAGCAGTAAGCTGACTAGCTAAAAGTAGAACACCTTCTGTTTTGTTTCAGGAGCTACCATTGTACCTTAACACTTTGGTAATGCCTACACAGCATCAGCAGTCACACACCGAGCTCCCCGCTCAAGATGAAGAAAGGAAGAAGAGCTACAGATGCAATAGATTGTCCTCCACATCAGGCAGAGGTGAGGAGAACTCACTGACACACCAGCTCTCAGCTGCCTCCTTTTCTGTGGCAGAAAAATAAATGTATCTGCTTCAGTTTCTGCAGTAAGTAGTAATTCAAAGAAAAGGACTTAGTGACACCACGATCACCCAGAGAACTGAAAATTTCAGCATCACCCAGGAAAGAATTATGAAACAAGTATTATTTATATTCAGCAAAATGGTTTCATTTTGACTGCAGATGAGGCACCATTTTTTGTGGATAAAAGACAGGGCACATCTTATCAGTAATATCACTGCCATTATTACAGTAATGCCCAGTGCCACTTGCCTAGCTGGAAATCCTGTCTGCCAGCCAAAAGGATCAGGTTCTCTACAGAGATGGACATCCCTAGGTGCTCAGACTAGGTGGGACCATTTCCCCTTGGAAATGCCCAGTTGTCTCCATTGATTATAAAAGGAACAGGGCAACTAGCTGAAATTAGATCTGTACCTTTAAGACAGACAAAAAGTAGAGGTACTGTCATCTACCCAAAATGATACACCTGCTCTCAAGATAAACTAAAATTCTGAGGGTCAAGCATTCAGACAGCGAAGAGGTCTAGTTACATGAACTGCTTTACCCATGATGGATTGTTTTAAGACAACACATGAAATGAGGTCAAATCCTCATAACTCCATGCTGCTCCATGCTACAGAAACTTTCAATGAATTTTAAAGAGTTTTTACTAAACAAGGAGGGAAATATTTGCCCCAAAATCATCCTGCTGCCCCTCCCATGAGGAACTCTGAATAGGTATAATTTAGGTACTGGTTCCAGTGATTTTTAAGCTCCAACAAATTTCTTAAGAAGTTTAAAATCACAGACCAGTAAATTTTCAAGTTCTTTTCCTCAAAGTGACCCATATGCCTCAGGAAAAGGGGGAACCAGTGGCATCTTGTTACAGAAATACCAGTACTGAAGAGACCACTCAGAAACCTCTTCAAGTTCCTTCCACCATTACATGGATATTATGGAATCTACCATTACCATTTAATTATTAGTATATCATTAGTTTAGCAGATCATATAATTTATAGGGTTTCATGATAAAATTGATCTAGCAATTATAATTTTTCAGATTATTCACAAAAATCTTCAGAAGAAAAGTCCCATTTCAAAGATGACTTAGAGCTTCTCAACATTTTACTCTGCATCTTTTGGGTCAGCAGAGGAGACCATATTGTCATGTTTGTTTATTTTAAGTTGTCTGGAAAACAAGACAGAAATGTAAACCAAGAAAATCAGTAAAACTGCCCATCTTCCTATTTTGAGCCATTAAGTCACGCTAAAACATCTTGTGTGATTTCATCCAAGATGAGCAAAAGAAGGGAAAAGAAAAAGGAAAGTAGAAAAGGAAAATAAAATGGTCTACATATCCCAGCTGACAGTGAAAGGAAACAATTCCCCTATCGCTGCCTAAAGAAAGCCTGAATTCAGTAACACTCTCCAAAAGAAATGTTAAGTTGGTATGACTGGCTGCCAACAGATCCTCCAGCAGAAAGAGAGTAAAAGTAAGCTGACACCATCTATTCTGAGCTATTTTGAGGCTTTTATTACAAGTTGAGTATAAAAATGGCCTCTAGACAAAAACTCCACACGTAGACCTAGAATTATTGATAGTTTTTTTTCTAATTAAAAACCAAGGGCATTGCACTGTGTCCGTAATGGTAAATTTTCTGCTTGAACAAGTTTTCATGACAATGTGAAATGCTGCAGAATATAATAGTCATGTCAAGGGTGTAGCAAAAATAGTCATATGAGGGAAAAATCCCTCAGCGGAAGCTGCCTGTGCTTCATTCCCTAAAGAGGCTGTTGTGAAGATATATCTAGTATCACCTGCTGTTCAGGGACCACTTGAGAACATGAAGAGAACAGGTTACAATCTCCTTGCAGCCTTGATTTCATTTTTTATTTCTCTTCATGAAGGAATTCATATACTGAATCACAGGAAACAGGTGGCCACACACGATTTCATTGATCTGAATGAACCTCACTCTTTGAATTGCACAGGATTATGGACTTTTGTAGACAGGCACACACATTAAACAGGATTAACAATGGGAATGTTACACAACAAAAGAATCATCCTCAAAGTTTCTAGAGATGATTGGTGAGTATTAACACTTACTGCTTTTAGTTCAATACAGTGAAGTATTATGTCAGGAAAAGAATATTCATCAGCAAGATATACTTCTGTAACTCCTCGATCTAGAGGAAAACACTAACAATGAACAACCAGAAACTCTGACAAGAGCAGTCTGTTATGAAGCCCAGCTCCTTTCTCACCAGTTACCCTTGAAAACACATTCAAAATGGGACATCTCAGTAGGGCATAAAAACTGAAAGTACCAGGTGATAAAAATTAACAAAATTCATGTTAAAAAAAAAAAGTCTCCTGAATATATTTCCAAAGCTGCAAAGCATATCAGTGCATGTTTGCTCAGAAATACTTTCCTGTTATTTGCTCTTACAAAATAGCAAGTTACACATGAAAAAAGGACGGTCTTACTCCATGTGAAGTAATAAAAACAAGTATATGCACTGCAGTTTCTTATACTCTGCAAGTCACTTTCAAACTTTAAGTCACTGTTATGCTTGGCTTGACATTTAAGAATCAGCTTAAGTACATTCTCTTAATCCAAAAATAGAAACCTGTTATCTCACAGAGGTATCATGAATGTGCTAAATAGGACTAACTTGGGATTTGCCCAGCTGGATGGGTGCAGACAGTGATATGTGCATTCAGCCCATGCTGAGATGTGCCAGAAGATGAGCCAGCTACAGCATGAAAACAACAGAGCCACATTATCATGGCTCTGAACTGGAATGAATATATCTACCTCTCAACAGGGCTTAAAGTTGAAAGAACCTTTCTGTTTGTTTGTTTTCTAAATATGATTTGTATTGGCAAATATGAAGTAGACAAGCATATTGCAGTAGTTTCATTTCATTAAATGGTGAAAGAATAAACAAAAAAGTCGATTCAACTATAAATCTTTAGAAAATTCAGACTAGCAGCTACAATAATATTTTGCAACCAGAAAGAAAAAAAAAAAAGGAAAACCAACCCAACAGTAGGGTTCTGTGCCAGTTTCTTTTGCCAGCAAACATTCGCCTAACTGTGATTACACAGCATCCCTGCTAGTCCAGTGAGGCATACAAAGCACTGCAAGTCCTGCGGTTACCTCTTGTTAGCTGATAAAGAAAATACATGAGCTGATAAAGAAAATACATGAGCTAAACATGGCTAAGTTCTCACTTCTGCTGGTTGAAGTTTGGCTTCTCAGGCTGGAATTTCAATGGAACCAATGGAGAGGGACTCTTCATCAGGGACTGTAGTGACAAGACAAAGGGTAATGGGTTTAAACTTAAACAGGGGAAGTTCAGGTTAGATACAAGGAAGAAGTTCTTTACTGTGAGAGTAGTGAGGCACCAGCACAGGCTGCCCAGAGGAGTGGTAAATGTTCCATCCTTGGCAGTGTTCAAGGCCAGGTTGGACAGAGACTTGGGTGACACGGCCGGGTTTGAGGCAACCCCGTCCACAGCACGAGGGTTACAACTCTATGATCCTTGGTCCTTTCCAACCCAAACCATTCTATGACTCTATAAGCTGGGCAATCAACCAGGTTTCAAGGAGGTCAAGTGCCTAAATCCATCAATTTTCTCTTTAAAGTATACAGTGACAAATGCCCGTGAGTAATAGGCTGATTTTTTAGGAACACTGTATCGGTTACTAATTTATCAGAAGTAAAACAGAACTTGTAAAATCTTCTTTTCTGCCATTTGTCATGTGACTTGAAATCCTTCCTCAATCATCGCATTGAGGATTCTAGATCTGTGTTAAAACACAGTAACATCAAAATCTGACACATGCATTTGTTCCACCTCCCAAGTGGGATACAGATAATCTCAATTCCTGCAATGGCTTCATATAAGATCTATCTGAGCCTTAATTTTCCTCAACAGTAAAGAAATGAACTTCTGTTCCTAGAATGATATAGAAAATCCAGAATAAATGGGAAAAAAATAATTGATTCTAATACAGAGGCTGAGGATACTTATTTCAGCAAAAAAAGAAACCAAATTTTCAACAGTGAGCAAGGGAACAATTGTGAAATACACTATAAAAGACCAGGAACTACCTAGAACCTACCTAGAACATGTCATTTACTGTCATCATTGAATTAAGTGCCTGAAATTACTATTTGGCAGGTGACTGATTCAGAATTAACATTAATTCACCCCTAACATGCCAATGAATGGTACTTTATTAATGGTGACCAGCAGGTCAAGGGAGGTGATCTTGCCCCTCTACTCCGCTCTCCTGAGACCTCACTTGGAGTATTGTGTGCAGTTCTGGTGTCCTCAACATAAGAAGGACATGTAGCTGTTGGAGCAAGTCCAGAGGAGGGCCACGAGTATGATCATGGGACTGGAGCACCTCCCGTATGAAGACAGGCTGAGAAAGTTGGGGCTGTTCAGCCTGGAGAAGAGAAGCTTCTTGGAGACCTCATAGCAGCCTTCCAGTATCTCAAGGGGATCTACAAGGATGCTGGAGATGGACTCTTCAATAGGGACTGTAGTGATAGGACGAGAAGTAACAGGTTCAGACTTTCACAGGGGAAGTTCAGGTTAGACATAGGGAAGAAGTTCTTTACTGTGAGGGTGGTGAGGCACTGGAACAGGTCACCCAAAGAAGTGATATTATGCTCCATCCCTGGCAGTGTTCAAGGCCAGGTTGGATGGAGTCTTGGGTGATATGGTCCAGTGTGTGGTGTCCCTGCCCATGGCGGGGGGCTGGAACTAGATGATCTTAAGGTCCTTTCCAACCTTAACTATTCTATTACTCTGTGATTTTACTTAATTTAATAGCTTATTTTACTTAATTTTTAATGCTGTTCTTGAACAATACATCTGAAGAATTATTATAGTGTATAAAACCTGGTGCACCAAGGAACAGTAAGAAGCTAGCCCTTGATCCAAAGAACTAATGTCAAAAATGAACTGGATATAAAACAATGGGGAAAACATATCAAGCAGATTTAATACTTGATTAAGGGCAATAACATCACCTCAACTTAATACCATCTTACTTTTTCAACAGGGAAGGTGGAAGGTGTTAACCTGGGGGGAATTAAAGAAAACAAGGCTTGAGGACATTTACGGAATGAGGATAAGGGCAGGGAGGAAGAAAAAAAATGGGAAGAACAATTGTGAAACAAAATAAAGGAAAATAATTTGAGTCAAGATTGGTGCAAACATGAATTTGCTGTACTGCTGTTAGGCTTCAGTTCTATGTAACCTGCATTTTAAACGTGACTGCTATAGTGGTTAATACAGAGATTGTTAAAGGACAGCAGAAGCTCACATACAGAATAGGAATATGTTTTCTTCAAGAAAAGAATTACTGATTCTTGTGCTTGAGTGGCTTTCCTTTTATTAGCTAAGAAGCCACTCAGCCTACAAATGAGAAAGGGTTTCCCCACACCCTGTAAAAATAAGCAAATAGGTGACCGATTTAGCTTGACCATCTGCTGGAAGAAAGGTGAATGTAATTGCTAGTGTAATCCTCTAGGAAAGACTTTACTTTCCAGTACACTAGACTTTGCTTAGACTGTTTTTTCCAGCACTCGACTGTCTGCATACATTCAATTATACCCTGAAGCCATTTCCAGAGAAATAAACAGGGTCAACCTTCACTGGCAAGAACCTGAAATCATACAAAATACTTTTGGCATTCCTTGTTTGCAATCAACTGTTTGGCTACAATAAAAATTCAGCTCAGCATGAACAGCAAGAATATGTGGACTCTTGTCTTGACCAAACCAGACAGCTGGTGTGGAATTCTAAAAATGCAAAGGCTTAATTGTTTAATAGAGACTCTCTATACAGAATGAAACACACAGGG
The DNA here is from genome assembly GCA_024733675.1 of Psilopsiagon aymara. Lineage (NCBI taxonomy): Eukaryota > Metazoa > Chordata > Aves > Psittaciformes > Psittacidae > Psilopsiagon > Psilopsiagon aymara. Next base: position 22,282 of record JANRGW010020203.1, on the reverse strand, counting down.
AAGATTTTCTAAAAGGCTAGGTTGTTGAGATAGGAGTGGACTATAATGAATCAGATATATTCTATTAGTCTTCTGCTATAAACAGTAAAATGCCTTAATATTAAGCATTAAATGTGTAGATAGATATGACCTTCCCTCTTCATATACAACACATACTGAATACAGTAACTGTGCTAAGCATAATGTTTCTGACTGTCAAATAGCGCACAATGAATTATAAACAACTTGATCTCTACGTAAACAATGTTCCCAAAATAATAATCATAATTTTCTTTAATATATTCTCATTTAAAATTATTCATAGAATAAATTTGGTCACTAATTCTTAGTCTGTAACTTGCCCATGAGTTTTACAGCAAATTTTCACTGGCTGAAGTTTGGGCTGTTTCCTACAGAAGGATCATGCAATCTCTCTGTTGTACTATTATCAGATTGGCAGCGCAAGTGTTTATAAATACAAATACAACACATCAACCAGGTATCTGTTAACAGACCACATAGTGGCAATCCTGATAGCAAACATACCATCTAAGATGAGGTTTACCAGCAGGCAGATGACCACTAATTCATATTTACTAGTCAGCCAGTTTTAGAAACCAAACCTGTAGTTTTTATAAACCTGTAACAATAGGCCAAATGCATTTCCCCTAGTGGGTTTTTATTTTTATTTGGTTTGGACTGGATTTTTTTTTCGCTTCTTCTTCCAGCTGCCCTAAATAATGATTAAGACCAAGGTATGTTAATGGCTTTTCTCCAACTATGATGTCTCTCGTCAGCCAGAACCTATCCTTTGAGGTCTCACATGAGACAGACAGTGATATTCCACTCACATAACTTTCAGCCAGAACAATCTCACTGAAAGGATAAAGATAGGAGTATCTCACATTTTAACCATTGAAGTGCAACATTGTAGGAGGTAAAGTTACCCCTACAGTGCCCAGCAGCAGAGGGTTTTTTATATAACACTTCACAAACGTAAGTTAAAGACTGGCTTTCTGCACTGCTCTGTTGTGGAAGTGCTTTGGATAGACTAACAGTAGCCAGGGTGGTCTGATGCTCAGGAAAATGAGCCCAACTGATTACCTGCAAAGGACTGTTACTGGGAAATTAATCACTGTTTAACCTGTTCTTAAACCTTCAAAACCACTTTGGTTCAGATCACAAAAAGATTGGCTTAGGATTTGTTATTGCTGTTTCTCCTAGAGAGCCAGATTTTTTAATCTGTGATTATGATAAAAATATTTAGAGTCTATGCTTACTCTAAGCAAAAGCACCTCAAAATATGGACCAGCTCTGCAACTGAGGTAGATGAGGTCTAAAATGAGGACTATTATTAAGAAATGCCAGTTTCTATTAGCTGATAATCTGGTGAATTGCATTTTACAGTACATGACATTTTATAATATATCAACGAATTTTTAGGAGAAGAACAAAGAATGTAGGAACCTAAAAGAAACATGTACAGTTACATGCCAGAAAAAATTCCCTACTTAAGAACACACCAGCTGGAACTCATGCACAGCTTAAGAGTGGGTGCAGAGTCTTTGGTTTTCTTAAAAGACAAGCCGATCACATGTTAGAACAACACTGGAGACTCAGACTTTAGGAGGACCATGCCATAGTGAAATAAAGACAAAGACAATTCAGGAAACCACAGACTCAAGGAGGCAATTTCCATAATGTATGTTTATAATTCAGTTGCAGTTCTTCAGCAAGAGATTTTTCTATTTTCAATTTCAAAACTAAAGTATTAAAACAACAATTTTAAAACTAAAGAAATGGTCTCACAAATACTCAGTATCATCATCTTGTTTCTATTTATTTGCCAGAATCGAAGTATCTTCTATGATCCACAAAACTCTGGACCTATATCAGAACAACATTGCAAGAATAGTTTTAATGGTTTAGATGATACACAGACATGATCATTAACTGTTGAGCTGTAAAGATTACTTCTGCTTGTTACTCAAGAGGAGAGAGGTCAGTATTTGCCTGGGGCTATTGTGCTGTTTGATCTAGAATACTGTGAGATTCTTCTCTTGCTTTGAAGAAAAAAAGAACAGATTTGCTTTGAGAGTTAAAATAGGGCCAGCTACAACCTTGTAATATCACATCTTGCTTTACATGTTATCAGTATTCTGATTTTGCAAAAATGAAAAAAGTTGTGAAAACATTATAATCCTTCTTGCAAAATTAGTGTCAGGTTATCTAAAGAGCCAAACTGAGCAACGCCCCCATGCCCTAGGGATGGGTTGATATAACCTTTCTTTTTCCATGAGAGGCTTCAGGAAAGAACTATCTTCAGGCTTTTTACTACAATTTATCACATAATTTATCAAGAAGAGAGGTTAGGTGGAGGAGTTGCTATTGATTTCTTCTATCAGTATTGCCCTTCTATGGCAAAGCTGAACCAATAAGGCAAGAAAGACGATGGAATCACACAGCACATGACCTCAGAGCTGCCAAATACAAGAAGAGAGTTCCATTTGTCTGCCCACAAAACGTGAACTCCAAGACTAAAATAAAGATACCAAAGACACAGAGTTGGGAAAGCTCAAAGAAGAGAGGAATAAAAAGGAAAAAAAAAAAAAAATAAAGAAAAATCAAAGTAGCAGGAAGGATTTTGATTGTGCATAAACTGGTCACAACATACCTTGGGAAATAGATAAATAGAAGAACTTCACCATTGTAGGTGATTTGCACTTAAAAATCACCGTCACCAGTCTTAATGCTAAAGATTAAACCTAATACCTATGTAATCCATGCTTTTTATATGTGACATAGTGCAAACATCATGCTGCATCTTTAAACCCAAGGATTTTTGTGCTGTTTTCACTTATTGTGGTGCATAAGCATTAATTGCTTTTCTCATGAGAGCTTAGCAAATGCACCAAATTTAAAAGCATTAAAGAGCTTGATGACTAAGAATATGATGGCGGATGGGGGGTAGGGACACAGACAATCAAACAACAAAAAAGAGGCATTTCCGGGAACCTTAATTCAGAAATAATGGAATATTCTTCAAAAGCACACTTTACAGAGATACTTCTTGCCAGTCCCACTGTGCCCTTAGCTAAATGTACAGTACCTTGTACTCCTAAAATGCTCTGCAGGCAAGAAATAAAAATTCAAGGTGCATTACAGAAAAACTTTACAAGCTCCTAAAAAATTAACCCCTCTCAATGAATTTTATGTACAGCAATTTGTCTACTTCATATTCTCTGTTGGCCTTTCTTCCTGCAATTTTAAAACAGCTTGTCAGATTCACCACAAATAGACAAACACTGAATCCAAAATATTTTCCACCTATGGAGAGAGACAAAACTTAAGGAGCAGACATCTGACCTATTTTTGTGAGTCTGTGTTGCAGAGCTCTTAAAAATATGCTCTCTTCTGTCCTCATTCCTTTGAACAAAATGTGTTTCTAGTTGGCATTCAAAAATTCTCCTTAGCTCCAAACTAAATGTGCTCTCACAACATTTGAAAAACTTTACATTCTGCCATGCCTTTTACACTGGCCATAGTCACAATACTTAATGCACCAAATTTAATTAGCAGGAAATCTAAGACAGATCACCCAGAACCCATTTACGTGAAATTTCTTTCAGGGGTAATCAGAAAATGTGGCAGATTCATTCTCAATATTTTAAAAGAACATTTTAATCCATTTCTGCTAAGGAACAATAACAAACCAATGAATGAATGCACCTTTTGGTAACATTTAAAAAATGGTAAGAAACCCCCTAGCTGTAAAATTGAAGCACTTCAGTTCCTCTAGGGCTTCCCTAGGTTACTGCAATTGTATCTGTACACAACAGCTACGTAAAAAATTACTCTTTGTTGTCATTTTACATTACATTCTGTGATCTGCAAACAACCTTAAAAGTCCATCTTCACATTGTATGTTATATTGGCATGACACAGGCTTGCTTTAGCACATCAGTGCTACTTCCAGTTCTCAAAATTGAAAGGAAAATGTGCACGTTATTCAAGCAAAAGTTGTCTTCTAACTTAAATATGCACCAGCTCTGATATGAAAGAAGCTAATGAGTTAATTGTTACACAAAGTTAAAGTAATGCCAAGATGTACAACAGTAAGAACCAGAGGTTCTTGCTTGGCTGCTGTTCTTAAATAACAGCAGGACTTTCAATTTAGGTATGCTCCTTAACTGTGGATTTTACCTACAATTCAACCCTCAGACACACATGAACTCAAACTGTGAAGCTGATGTTCATCTTACTAACAGATGTTAGTACAGTGGCTTAGAGGTGTGTAATATCAAAAATGATGCTTCTTCCATGGGTGAGAAGAAAGTACAAGTTTTCAACAAGGAATGACTGGACAAGAGTTGCATTGCATTTTTTCCTATTACATACATACAGGCTGCATGGGCTAATGAGGCTGAAGGTCTTTTATCTCATTCCTGCCTCTGTTTCTCCTCCTATTCCATACACAGTAGAGAGAGGAGAATCTACTTTAAGAAAGAACTAGGTTCACAGGGAGTGTAAGAGACTCCAGCCTGCTGCTTCTAACACAGAGCCATAGATTCATGCTCAACTGGCTGACTGGTTCTCCTACTGCTTCTAGGGAGTTGTTATTTTGAAATATGCATTGGTCAGATACTCCTTTGTCTGACAACTTTGTCTGATCCCTACAATAGTAATTGGTCACCAGTTATGTTTAGGACTGGAAATGGGGCAGGGCTCAGAAAACAATATGCCAAAGGGGTGTGTGCTATAGGTAAGATTCAGTCATACAGTTTGAGCCTGCACTAAAACATAATGGTATGTCCTCTTTCTTACCTACTCCTAAGTTAGCACAAACTCAGAGTCACTGGAGCTGGAAGCAAACTCCATGGAGGACTAGTGTCTCATTAGTAAACAGGTATCATGAAGTTGCAAAGTCATCTCTCTGTTTGTATAACTGCATCACTGAGTACTAAGTCTGCTTGCATGAAGTCAAACTTATTAAGTTACCCCTGGCATTCTTCCCAGAGAAGTGTTTTGTGCATATATTACACAGATGAAAAAATAGCCACATTCTTTTACAATGCCTGAGACCTATTATGAGTAAGGTCACCTTAAAATATTCACATGTCAAATATATGCATATCCAGAAAGGTTAGTAGTAACTAAGAGTCGAAGTGAGGAAAATGATTGCTAGGAAAACTGTCTAGATAATAAACACAGGCTCAATTGCTTTTGATTACTTTGGGACACTAAGCTGATGGACTACAAAGAATCTAATTCTCTTTTATTATTGCTTACTACATATTATGAATATACCCACTTCTCTATCAGCATCAAGTTCTTCCCAACAGATGACTGAGATCTATTAAGCCTGAAACTCAAGTCCATGACCTCAGACATATATTTCCTTGGAAAACGAACATATTGTAAAGAGAACTTTAAAAGCATTGACTTCAGCAACATTTAACAGACAGTGACTTAGCTGACCATTCTTATAGCTAAAAACTAGCTTACAGAACATTACCAATGACTCAGAACACCAACTTTCCTTATTTATGTCACTTTTTAAAATTTATCCATGTCTGCACAGCAAAACTTAGGAAGTTCTCAGCCACATTTCACATAATGTAAAAATACAATTAGTTCCTCGTCCACAAAACATTTATCTGGAAAGGCTTCAGCAAGATACCGTTATTAACAGTGAGACTGACCTCTAATTTTCATCTTTATAGTCTAAGGACCATAAAGATGATATTGGCAACTACATGCCATTACTTATGGCCCAGTGCATGGAAGCACACATACAATTCATGTCTCAGAAAACCAATTAACATTCTCAACTTTTCTTTTAATATCACTTTCTGCTACTCAAGCAAAACACTGTTATTAAAGTGAAAGAAATGGAAAGTACTGAATGATTTGTGAAGAATATGCGCATGTCCCATTGTGTACCTTGAAGCACACATTTGCAAGTACTCTGAGACTAACTGAACTGCTTTTAAAAGATTTAGCAGCTTTACTCTCCCAGGAAATCTCAAGGGATGGTGTGAATAAACAACAGGTAGGATGATTTATCTCTGTTTAGAGTGGGAAAATGTGGGGTTTCTGAATGATCAGATGTCCTAAATAAGGAACACAAGTTTGTTCAGTGGTGGACGCATCTTATTCCACTCTCCTCTTCTGTAAAACAGTACCTTCTTGCAATTGAAGGATACATCACTTCTCCATTTGTAAAATGTCTTTAGATCACCACATGAAAGGAGCTGTAGAACTGCAGAATGCTCTCAAGACTGCTTTCTAGTCCTTCCATAAACAGTCACATTAATTACAAAGCATAGTCAGAAGGCAATAATAATTGTTCTTAAAGAGAGACTTCAGCATTATGTAATTGATCAACATTTCTCTTTCTTAAAAATCACGATCATATAAAGAAGATTGCCCATTTTAGCAATATGCCAAGTGCTGCAGATGCAGAAATAAAGCTTAAGGTTGCTGTATAGAACTCACTGAGTTACTGAAGTTACATTCTGGGAAACATAAGCTTTCTTGGTTTTTATTCATGCTATATTCAGCTACCAAGAAGACGTGAAGAATTTCAAGGGTTTAAAGCTCAGATGAGAGGCTAGCAGTATATTGGCCAGTAAAGCTAATGCCAGATTTCTGAAACTAATGTAGGGAAAAAGTCATTCTGTCACCTGCAAAGAAGTTGCTCTGGTCTGCTGTGCACTACAAAAGACAGCACAATGGAGTGCACAGGACTGCTGCTTAGGAGTACAGTAGAATTCCAAACGTTTTTAGTGAAGCTAATTCACACTTTTGCCTGAATGAGCCATGGGTACCATATGTATTTTTATTACAGCCAGCCTCCACTTTCAGTGAGTCATTCACAAGAAGAAAAAAAGGCAGTTTCACTATAACTATGAAAGCTGACTACTTCCATGTGCTGCGATGACCGCAGCTTCCCCACCACAGATGAGTAACTGAAATTCTGCCTGCACCAGTCACTTAGTAAAACCTTTCCAATGGAAAGACAAGGTTGCTCGGAAAAAGACACAGTGTTAAAATCAATGCTGCTAAAGACTCATTATGTAAGCATCCTTACAGCAAGGTCTGAATGGCAGATTTTAGCTGTCTAAATGAAGAACAATATCATGATGCAGCATGAGCCATGTATCACTGTTTGTCCAGAGAATTCCTGGAGGAAGACTATACACTACAGCTGCCCTTCCCCATTCCAAATACAAGAAGGGGGAGAATCTTCCACTGCTGTGGATCGTGGTGGATCAAGCCAGTGTTAAGTCCCTATGCCTTTGAATTTACCAAGGTGAAACTGGTCCTTTGCATGTCAACTCTGACATACTTTTTCTGTTGTAAAACCTGCACAACTGGAAGCTGGCTGTCTGGCAGTTGCTATACATGTGGAAAATATACTGGATTTAACCTCTGGCTTTGTGATCTCACAATAAACTTAAGTGTCAGATAGACAGGAAAAGGATATACAATTATAAGCAACCTTTTGCAGTTATCATCAATGGAAAGCTCTGGAGGCTGCTTCCAAAGTCAAAATAAATCTATGTGAAGGCATCTCTATGGAGGACACATTATCTTATTGAAAAAATGAAATACCAGAGAAGGGCCGTGGAGTCTGTGGCAAAATGTCACCATGGAGTATGCCTGAACAAGTTACACTGCAACTGATTTAACAGAAAGTGGTTTATGTCTTTTCTTTCTGGATTATCCAGCTTTTGGTCTCAGTCATTAGCAGCTAGCCCTAAAATAAGAAGCTAATTTCTTGTCTCACCCTTCTATTTTAAAAAATGTTTCCAATTCATCTTTCAAACTCTTTCCTTCATTTGCACTTTTGTAATAATTAAGCCAGTAGACCCCACACTTATTTTGTAGTCATTTTATTCATTCCCTTAAAAGTGGGGGCCTGGATACCTGTTCCATCTATTTAGTCTTACAGTTTACATAACCAACATGCATATATCAGATGTTTACATCCCCTGAGCAGCTAAATAATCCTTAGTGGATTTCAGATGGAAAATATCACCACCTGGTAAACTCTCAATTTTAAGGTCTAAATGAGAAGCTTAGTCTAAGGTAGGTGGGATTAACTTGGATGCTGCTGTCTAAATGGACAATAAAGAAAACTTACAGTAAGTTCTATTTTACATAAAAGTAACCGTGACAGATGTGCCCCTTCTAAACAGAGTAATATGCCCCCTCTTGAACTACCTCTTCATAGTGCCTCGGGTTTAGGATTGGCTGCTCATTATCTCTTTATATCAGCCTTTAAAAAGATAAAAAAATAAATGAAATGGAAAGTTTTCTAATAAGTATTCAATAGGTTGTACATGCAGAGTTGAAACAGCTGGGCTGCGCAATCAACAGCTAGCCGGGTTCTGTGGGATTATGTCTTAAACTAACCAAATCTGTATCACAACAAACTCCTTCTCTTGGAAAACTGATTAAAATTAAACCAGCCAAACATAAAAACCTCAAACAATCTACTTACAACATATTCTAAGGCAATTGACAATATACTGAGCACTTTTTTTTTTCCTTTTTTTTTTAAGCTAGAAGAGAAAGGAAGCAATGTTTAAATAGGTCAACATTCAAGAATCTTTTCATCAAGGAGGAGGATGTTTTCTAGCACCCAGGTTTCCGAACAGCATGCCTACATTGGGAAAATAATCACCAGGTGTCTGAATTAATTGCCAGATCAATTCACAGGAAAGCACCCGATGCCAGTCACATGTGCTTCTCCAGGATAAAAGAACAACTACAACTCAATTTAGCTCTTCCACTGAAGAACAATGACAACCTCAATTTTTCTGGTGGAAAATCTTGTTTATTTTTCCTTAAAAAAATGAATTATTAACCCACATATTAATCAGTACCTACACTTTAAATATCGTACACATTCATCACTAGTTTGGATCTGACTGGAAACATGTACACACTCCAATTTAAGAGGGAAATCCAAAGACCTCCAGGTAAGACATACTGAAGCATCAACACTTCGCACAGGATAAAACGACTCTGCATCTGTTTAGGCTCACTTAAAATCTGACAGTCATGGCAAATTTCCTGAAAAATCCATAATGGACTTCAAATCCAGTACAAAATCTCAGACCAGAAAGAAAGACAATCTTTGCATAATATCTTCCATTCTTGATATCAAGAACACGTTACAAAATCCTTTTCAAGTATTTTTTCTTTATTTAATCTTCTAAATTCCTATGTGTGCCCTCTCTCGTATTCAAGCCAGAAGTCAATGGATAAATGAAAGTCTTTGATAAGGGGGAGAATCTGAATTCTGTGCTCTGAGAGTGGCTAACTTACTGCAGATTCCATAGGGGTAAATTTTTCTACAGAACTCATCGCCTTGCTTTGGGAAGAACTCAACAGAAATGAGGGCATCCACACAATAAATTGCCAAAACCCAGGCCTGGAATGCTATGAGACCACAAATAACCACAGAAACTTTTGAAAGAACACAGAAGGATTTTTCCACCACGATGTCTGAACTCACACAAAACAGTAACAAAAAGGACTAGAAACATGCTACTAGTAATAGATCACATCATGTTCTAACCTTTTCTTCACCATGACCAAGACACATGCAGAACAGTGACACCATCTTTTGAAGTCTTAACTGCAAACATTGATTTGAAAACCTACTTTGTATTTTTATATCTATAATTTCTGTACAGTCAGCACGGTGAGGAATGGTAAGTTATTCCTTAGTATTCATACCCATCCAGTGACATGGCAAGTACACTCCAGTACAATTTGCACTTGCTTATTTCACAGAACTTTTGAAAAATCTGCATTTATCACAATATTCAAAGCAAACAACTAAATTTTGGAGTTGAAAATCTTATTTTGAGCTCTTTCGTTCATCGTATGTCCTGTGCAACTGACAGCTGATTTCATCTCTGTCTTTCTCTAATACCCTCTACACAGTTACATATTATATACCCCAACAGGAACCCCTCTCAGACTGAAAACTCTCATATCTTCTTGTTTCTTATTGCCTATATATTGATTTTTCAAGACTACTATACTTCATAATGTAGCATGAATTTAAATATTTGGTTTCAAAGATATTGAGAGCTTGCAATTCCCTTTTAATAACAGTCTGTCTGCAGATGTCCAGCACTTAAAACCTCAAAACCCAAGATTTTAATGGAAAGCACTGAATTGCTTAAACCAATAAACAACAAAATTCACTGGGGTTTCATTGGAAGGAAAATTTCAAAGGGCAAAACTAAATCTGAAATGTAGTTCTTGCCACCAGTTATGCAGCTACTTCTGAAAAATTACAAATCCTTGCATATAAATTCTAAAAAGCTCTATATAAATCAATGTAGATTTAGTGTTTAAACATTAGGCACGCACAACTGGAAAAGGAAAAGGTGCAAACTTTAGAATAGAAACAAACACACAACAAGCAGCATGTACAGTGCAGGTGCTGTTATGGAATCTGCCTGTCCCACAGGAGAAAATGGATGGGAAATTATTGTGTTTTAAGCCACCATAACTCACCCAATTTGCTCACTCACTCCCCCCTCTTTCTTCCCACAGTCCTGGGGGGATGGGGAGGAGAATCGAAAGAATGCAGCTCCCACAGGTTGAGATAAGAACAGTTTAGTAACTAAGGTATAACACAAACCACTACTGCTACCACCAATAATAATAATGACAAGGGAAATACAAGGAAAAAGAATACAACTGCTCATCACCTGATATCCAGCCCAACGCAGCAGTGAACCCCCACCTCCTTCCAGGTCTCTGCCCTCCATTTTTACACCCTGTGCATGACGTGCTATAGTACAGAATACCTCTTTGGCTAGTTTGGGTCAGGTGTCCTGTCCAGTCCTTCCGGCTTCCCCTACTCCCTGGCAGCACATGAGACTCAGAGAGTCCTTGGTCAGACCAAAACATTACTGAGCAGCAACTGAAAACATTGGTGTTATCAGCGCTGTTCTTAGGCTGAAAGTCAAAAACACAGCACTGCACCAACTACTAAGGAGAACCCAGGACAGAAATTTAAAAAACCAGCAACTGGTGAAAGTAATTGAACTGCAACTGACCAACACTGGAGGAACTAGTGGTTGGGATGAGTCCATCTGAAGAGAATTTCAACAACTCACTGCAAGAGATCCCTCTGAACACAGTACTGTCCACTTCTACAATGGCTCACTCTTGTTTCTGGTTTATTGATAGAATTAAAATACTTTTCAGTATCGTATTAGGGCCAAGTTAGTGGCAGTTCTTTATTGACTGCAGATTTTGGACCTAGGCCATGTAGTGTATTAAAATAGAATAGAAGGGTCAAGATGATACTAAAAGAAATTAAGATTAGCTGCTTATGTTGTCATGGATCCTGCAGATTTAGAATTTGACCCTGCCTTTCTCTGCAAGAAATACTTTTTCAGCAGAGGACTCTAAACTAACTGCACATAACAGCAGATATAAAAGCAGAGCAAGTACCTGCAAGAACTTAACCTCCACAGCAGCCATCTGTCTCAAAAGCATAGACTTATTTTTCAAATATAGTCTTTCCTGTTTCTCATTTAGCTGAGGATCATATCCTCAGCTTCTTGTAGATCATCTTTTGGTCTTTTTTCCATATTTGAAATTAGGCCTATTGAATTGCTGTCAACTAAATTAGCATGTAATGAGGCCAACAGAAGAGATGGGCAGAGAGGAGCAATTGGTGCTGTGGGCCTAGTGTCCACACTATATGTGTTTTAAGGGGTTTTACTTCAGTAAGCTGTGGTCAGATACCCTAGATGAGTTATCACCTGCAGCTGGAATGCATTAACTCTCTTCCCATTTGTTTCCTCTATTTGAATTCCATTTGAGGGGAATCCAATTCATGCACACTGAAACCAAAGCATTGGAAGTAGGAAAAAACACGAGATTTAATTCAAAAGCACACTCCTGATGCAAACTGAAATCCTAATAAAGAGATCTTTATAGAGGAATGTCAGAGGAATACAGAGGAATTCATAAGTTGTCAGGAATTGCACATAAATGGAAGCAAACTCCCTTGAAGGCTGCAAAGGTGAAGCCAAGGTGGGGATTTGGCAGGGAGAGCCCTTTGGAGAGGAGGGACAGAGAAGGGCAGTTAGATCACAGCTATGGAGACATCATCTGATAATTTTTCAGCTTGTCCTGGCTCACAACTTACAATGTGGCAAACTCACCCTGTGCAAGCGACAACTGCTCTATCTGCTGTGCCTAAGATATATTGGATGACGTTAACAAGACATTGCCAACACTGAAATCATTGACACTCCACTTACTGAAAGGTTTCTGGAAAGAACAAAAAGCTGTTCACTAATGCACTGGCAAAGACAAGATAAACATAGCATTCATCTTTTCTCATGGAAAACTCTTCACAAGTTACTTGTTATTTTCCAACCACAAAAGATAATCACACAAGCTCTAAAAGAAAACGCAAACTAGGCAAGAAGAACGACATTTTAATACTTCCTTGGAACAAATGAAATCCTGTTGAATACAAACACAGAAGAACTGCCATATCAGAACAAGACAATAATCCATCCAGTCTGTTATTTTGCTTCCAAAAAAGGCTAATTGCAGCTCTTGAGGGTAGCTTAGGTTCCCCATAAACTGAGCAGTCCTGAGCAAGTCTGAGGAATCATTTTCAGCCTGACTGCAGCCTGAACAGTGTAAATGTAGCAAGTGCATGTGATTGCAAGAGCAAAGCTCTAGTTTTGATTTCATTTAACGTAAGTACTGATTCCAGTTTTACCCCACAGCGTGATCATGTCCCACAAACCTAGGGATGGTTTAAGTCAGTATTTGCAACAGATGCCTCTGAAGAAGCAGAGACGCTGAAGAAAGTTATCTTGCCGTTCAGTTTTTTTTTCCTTCGTCACCCCCAAATCTGCTTGCCTGCAGAACTGTGAAACATTTCATACTTCCATTCTTCCCAGCCCTTCTTCTCTGATTTCCATTTAGGGCTGTATTCCTTGACCAACAGAGAACAGCAATTAGCCGTGGAAGTAATGACATTATCATAACTACACTCACTCACGTAAGTGCTGTCAAATGTTGACAGCAATTATGCACCCATGGAATGCAGGAAGTGTTTCACCACAGTGTAAATGCTTATTAAAAATTATTATAACTATAAAATCCTTGGAAATATTATATTTCACAATTAGATTTTAAGGTATTTTCTATCATGCACAGCAGTTTTGAATTCCTTTCTTATTAATGATAGAAACATCTTTGGTTATAGTTTTTGGGTGTGCACCCTCCTCCATGCATGCATGCATGCATATATGTGGTTGCAAGAGAGTAAATAAACCCACCAAAAGCCCTTATTTCATTGCAGAAAAAGTTCTTGATGGAATTTATTCGTGCCCTGATGTGGAATAGCTGTGTTTACCAGCACCTTCCCAGTGTTAATATTTCCTCAGTGCTGGCATGGCTCCTGAGACTGCTGTTATTCACTAGTGCAACGTGACAGTCATCCCTGAGATATGGACAGAGTCCCACTAGAAATGGTTCCAAAGCCACCAGCCAATTTTGCAGGCATTGTAGAGCAGTCAGATGGCCATTAGTGACCTGGCCTGTCTAACAAAAGCTCTTGGTGCAATTTCAAGGACCATCCACTTATTACTTTCCCACTGCTTTATTGTGCATCATGCAAGACATTTTCCACAATTCTACATAAGAATGTTTCGCATTTACATCAGAATTACATGCAGAATGGTGTTGGTTCTTCTGGGTGTGCCAGTCTTAATAGGTAAAATGTTACAGATTTCTAGTTTTAAAATAGAATCATAGAATCAGAGAATAGTTAGGGTTTGAAAGGACCTTAAGATCATCTAGTTCTAGCCCCCCTGCCATGGGCAGGGACACCTCACACTAAACCATGCCACCCAAGGCTCTGTCCAACCTAGCCTTGAAAACCGCCAGGAGTGGAGCATTCACAGTTTCCCTGGGCAACGCATTCCAGTGCCTCACCATCCTCAGAGTCAAGAATTTCTTCCTCATATCCAATCTAAACTTCCTGTTTAAGTTTAAACCCATCACTCCTTGCCGTATCACTACAGTCCCAAATGAAGAGTCCCTCCCCAGCATCCCTATAGGCCCCCTTCAGATATTGGAAGGCTGCTATG
>JANRGW010020197.1:74904-88900 GCA_024733675.1 Psilopsiagon aymara | reverse complement strand
TGCCGGCTCATGTTCATTTTCTCATCGACCAACACCCCCAAGTCCTTCTCTGCAGGGCTGCTCTCAATCTCTTCTCTAATATCTAAATATCTAATCCTTCTGGTATCTAAATATCCTTCTAAAATCTAAATACCTAATCCTTCACTGAATCTTGTTATAATCTTAATTTCAGTGTTAATCTATTGTGGTAAACTCTATAATTATAGTATCTGGAATGGAACTAATTTACCACACACTACAATGGGCATGGTTAAAAACTGATTTTTCATCACAAAAGATAACTATACCAGAATGCATTCTGAATGCAACTGAACAGCTTGGACTGAAACATTTTGACTCCACTTTTGTACATACAACCAGAATTAGAAAACACATTAAGTTTCTAGGAATCTCAAAAAATTACATTGCCAGTAAATTTATTTATAGCTGTTTATCTAGACACATTTGTGTGCATGGGTGCATTTTTTATGAAACAGCTTTTTTGAAGTAAAGAGAAATCAAATCATTCAGTGTTTTTTATAACAAATCAAAGACATGGACATTAGCCAGTTGGTCATGCTTATAGTTCCCTTAATCCTTTCTTTAATGGCAGTTTAGTGCATGTTCATTGTTGGTAAGTCATTTCATGCAGAGAAAATCTATATCCCAACAGTACTTGGCTGACTGGACAGCTGAAGTGAAAAATGATAGATGTTGAGCTAAATTTTTAATGACTTCATGAGTACCTACTTATTTGGTCAGCTTTGCTGTCTTCCTTGGAAGTCAAGGGATAGAAGAAATAATAAATATTAACACTGCAGCCTCAATTCAGGCCTCAATTTGGTCATTCTTCACTGGTGAAATTTTGCTCACTCGTTTATGCAAAATTTGTTTGGGACTGTGGAATTAAGATATCAACATCCAATGAGTTTTGAATCAGACTCAATATCGTGCTAGTTCTATGAAGGGGATCTCCCAGCTTCTCTGTGTGTTCCCGAGAATACTTTGTATTAAAGCTTGATTTCTTTATCGTTAGTGTGGGGCAGCTTAGATACAGTATTGCCAAGTAAATTCTACCCGCATTCAGAGGGGCCTAATGAGATTTCTCTAGCTCACACAGTCTAGGCTTTTGGGATTGTTTCCTTGCGCTTGATTGCTTAAATTCTTATAGTTACTTATATTCTTATCACTGAGGAACAAAGCCAATATTGCCATTATGAGCTTCAGCTATGGGAACTCAGCTTCATAGCTCTTCAAAGGTCTGGACTACAGGCAGAACACAACTTCATCTGTCTGTTATGTAGACGCACCCTTGCTTATGTTTCATTTGGCCCTGTTAAACACAGGACATGAGTGTTACAGTCTTTCTGAAACTCTCAGCCCGAGTGTATTAGCTGGCATATATATTTTACTCCTACAGAAACCTGTCACTTGTACTGAGCTTGGTTCCTTTATAGCTGTTTTCCCTTTATCACCAATATGTTATTCTGAGATAACTTTTTTTTTTTTTGCTTATCTAATTGCTTCCCTCTTTTAACTCGGTTATGACTTAAGCTTTCAAATATAACCTAATGGATTTTGTGAAATAGTACAAAACCTTTTATCATGTATTGTTCATTTTGACCCCACTGTCTGCAGTACACTGGTTCATTTTTTAATCTCTAAGATTCACCTTCCTGTAATATAATGTAGGAAAAATCAGTGAAAAATACAGTAATTATCTTCATCTGAATGCGTACATTAATGACTGATAATTTATTCTCGTTCAGCAGCAGCAAATGAGTATAGCTGACATTAAAAGCCTGCATTATTGCATTAAATCTGTGATTTTTTCACAGGAACTCATTATATTCCTGTGCATTTTGCCTAGAAGGTTTAGATTTATTATTTATGAATTTGATTCTTCCCTCAACATAAAATATTAAGAGTAGATCTATAAGCTACTGAGGGAAAGAATTCATTTTCATCCAAGATACACATAATAACAAAAAAACCCCTACAAAACCAATCAAGACCAGTGGCAAAATCTACTTTTTGCTTTGAGGGCTGAAAACGCTTATTTCACAGGTATAACTTTAAAAAGAAACATATTTATTTAGCTTGATCTAGCCACTAAATTATTAAATTGCTGAGACTGACAGCTAAAAGCATCATTTTTCAAGGCTTCTCAGTTTCCCACTTCTGTTATCAAGGTCATAGAGTGGATTTTGTTGCTGCTTGTTATGCTTCAGAAACACAGTGATTGCCTGATGAATAAAATCAGAAGAATGGCAGGTACACAGAATCAGACCTTCACAAATGTGTATGTACTTCATTTAGTGAGGATATCAGCTATTCCCAAGGCTCAGGTGGCTGCGATGGAATTTGCCTTTGATCCAAAGTAAAGAATTGAGAGGACTTAAAAGCAGCATGTCTTGCTGTCTTGCTGCCTGAAACTGCCACTCCAACCCTTTCACATTCACGCTAATTGAAAAAGATCATTCAATGTTTGACTGGCGTCTCCCAGTCTACAAAGAAGAGAATTAAACAGTGCTTTCTGTTAAATACTTCCTGGTACAAAGTAAGGCACATTATGGGAAAAGAAGGTCTGACTCCTTTACACTCTATGCTATGGGTCCAGCATCTCCTTTTCTGCTTTATCATAATTAATTCATCTCCTCACAGAGGTACAAAGGGGCAAACCTTGCAAAAGAAGAATTAACTTAATCATATTCAAATGGAACTCAGTTATAGACTTCAGCATTTATGATCAAGTAAATTCAAGGAAAACAAATGATCATGTAACACTAGAGACAGCAGCACTAGGTAAGATCTTCCAGTTCTGTTGGTACTGGGGTACATTGGTCTCACTGGCTGCCTCAGTTTAATAGCTAGCGAAGAGCTAGTGAAAGCTTTGAATGTCTGGTTATTTTTTAAGCTAATTCTTTAACTAAAATCTGCCAACCTGATGCCCATCATGCCCATGCAGGCAGCCTGAGCTCACATCTGCCCTTGTCACACCAAGCTATTGCACTGTACAGCAAAACCAGTGTCACATACTGTTGTGCACTGTTGGTGGGTACTGTACCAGTCACTACACTAAATATCATTAATGCGCATGCAAATGCTTATGAAAGTAATTGCACACCTGTGGCCTTGCATGGAAGGGATCAAATCAGAAGAAACTTAGGAGGCCTTGCCTGATCTTGCCCTCTATCTCACATGCCTACAGATTTGTAGGGTACCACACTGGTGCCTTGTCTGCACTGTGTCAGAAGGCTATTGATCTAACAGTATCAAGTATGGCAGAAGTAATTATGCACCTCTGTAATTATGCAAGGACAGATGAAAGAAGAGAGTTGCAGTTAGAAATAATCTTACAGTAATCTCAATAACAGATTTATTAGTATATATTGGTGTTATTAATATACATTTTGCCATACAGTACTCCAGACAAACCTTCTTTAGTAATAGAAACCAGCAGTTTAATTGCCCTTAATAAACTTATAGTGAGGATTAAACTTTTTATAACACATCAGATTGCTCATTGCCTAAAACTTCCTTTCAGAACCATTTAACTATAGGGCTTACAGGTCTGTGATTTCAAATATAGTCCTAAAATCCTGGAAAAAAATAGTTCTCAGAAAAATATCTAATTCCAAAATCTGTTATGAACTCTCTTCAGAAGAATAAATTGATAAGAATATTTATTTTCATTGTATCACCTCTCATAATGCATCTCAAAAAAGACAGAAACAAGCTGCTCTATCCATCCTCAACTGCCATCAGGCAATTTTGAGAGTGATAAAATATGACATTAATGTGATTAATGCATGCATTTTGTAAACAAAACAATTAAAAATAAACCAGAGTATTAGTTAAAATTCATGGTAATTGAAAACCTTCATTACACTGCACAGCTGAGGACACTAGATAAAAGTCTTAAGAACTGCTTGCTTTTCAATCAAGCTCCTGCTATTGAATGTTTTGTAAGCAGTAATTTATTATTAACTTGCAGAATAATTTCTAATGTCCTTAAATCTCTTAAAAAATTAAGATAGGCCATCTCCCTTTGGGTGGCAGAGGTGCTGGCTGTTGGGAAGTGCCATATTTCAATGGAGAAAGAGAATTTGGAAATGGCTATTGTTCCCAAGAAAACTAATAATATCAAATTCAAAAATTCAGAAGCAATCTTGTTGTGACACTGCTTTAGCATAATGAAAACTGGCAGAGCAGCATCTGTTGTATTTTAGAACCTGGATGGAGAGATTTCCCTGCTACCTCTGATTGATACTGGACATCCATCACTCCGTACAGAGGCTGAGCGTGGCTTATGCATTTTACTGATATTTTATTCCATCTTTATTTGACAAAGGGTAAGACAAACACAGCTACATATGAACCTGGTACTAAATATGAAAGATGGCTCTGTGTTTTTTAGGAGTTTGTGCTCATTTGTCTGTTGACTATTTAAGACAAATAAAGTAGGACAATTAAATAATTTTGAATATACAATTTAGCGCTAATCTGTTAATATCACATGAGTGCGTGATGTTCTCTCCTACATCATATGAAGTCACAGCTTCACATGTTCCCCCATTCTCATTTGGACAGCAATCAAACATACGTGGCACTATATTATTACCCTTAAAAAGTAGCTAGGAGTTTTCTAGAGAAGTTGGAAGTATGAGCATTTCCCAGTCTTGAACAAAACAAGTCTGAATTTGGATCATGGTTCTGCTGCTTCAGATTTCAGATCTCAAAAATAATGGTTAATTCCTTATTTCTGAATCTCACTAACTCTTTTTGGACTCGTGGGACTATTTAGGTGGAGAAAGAAGAGAACGGTGATTTTACGTTAACAGGTTACACTTAACGAGAATGGCACTGGAATAGTGCCGAAATGTTGTTTTTACATTGTGCTTTAAAAAGATAAATAATTTCTGGAAAGAATTCAGAAAACAGTTTCCATGTGAATCAAAATGCAGGGAAAGCTTTATATATTGAAAAACTCAGTGTTCCATCTGCTTGGTTATTTTAAGAGATTTATTTCATAAATCTTTTGGGGGCAAATGAAAGCTAGATCCCAAAGGGCTTCATAACCTAGAAGAGAAATGGATTAAAAGTGCAAATAGCAAGAAGCTAAGAACAAACAAATTAAAGTTAGAAGAATGCATTTCAAACTGTGAAAGAGATCATTTGCTGGAAGAAAATCCCCAGAACTACTATGGAACGAGCTGGTTACTCATCTTTTTATGTATTTGTATTAAATACAGGTTCCTTTCAAAAAGAAGACATCCTATATTCAAAGATTCTATTTGGCAGGGAATTAGGAGGATCTGAGGTTTGAAGCAATTTAGACTAGATTATCTAGCTGCCCATTACAGTTCTAGCCTCTATAAAACCAAGAAACATTCATCTATTGTGTTCTTTCTGACTCCTCACCAGCACTGACAAAGAAGCGTATGTTTGGCTGCCATTAGGTTACACCGCATTCAGCAACACACTTCATGCAACAACAAATTTAAGGCCATTTAGCTGTGTTTCTGAGGTAGCAGAGATTATAATTCCTTGGATCTGATAGTTGCTATCTACATATATAGTACATGGCTCTTTTGATATATTACAATAAGTAATTGAAATGAAGTATCAAATGCATAAAGATTAGTTCAGTTTTCCATTTTAGTGAGAGTAAGAGTGGTGTACAGGCCCACTACACATGAGAAATCCCTTGTCAGTCAAAGACAAGAGGGGATTCAGTTAAGAGTTGCTCACTTGCCCTGAAAAATGTGCTGAACTGGCACAAGTGTGCTACTTCAGGACATGTGCAGAGGAGTTTAATAACTGAATCAAGGGACAAATGAGAAATTTTGGTCATGTTATTTTCAGGATAGGAAATACAGGAAAAGATAATCAGGAAAAATAGCATCAACCTGTAACCATAACAAAGTTGTGCTTTTAAGGCAATGCCAGTGGTTTTCCAACAAAATTAGAAACAGAAAACAGAAGGTATCTGAAGAAAATCAGAAAAGAAAGTAAGAATAAAAAAAAGCATTCTGTTTATAGTGAAATGTTGAAAAATAAATAAATTTGTTGAAAAATAAATAAATAAATCTGAAATAAATTTGTATGTTGTTTGTCAGTTTTCACCGTAAAATCTAAGACCTGTTGAAGGTCTCTTCTCAAAGTACATTCAAATGTGCTTAATTTTTAGAAAGGAATTTGTACCAAGTTAGTTTGTTGTATCTGATGTTTGTACTTTCTGTGTTTAAGTTTAAAGCTAACAGACATTAAAATAACCCGAATTCTCTATTGCACGGACAGAAGCTTTCATGCAGGTAAATAAGTATTTGATTTACATGTGCAAGTACAAAGAAAATAAATTCATATGAACAAATATATAAGCATCCTAAATGTTAGAAACTGTATATGTAAAGTGATACTATGTAGAATCATAGAATCGTTTGGCTTGGAAAAGACCTGAAGATCATCTAGCCAGCTCTCCTGATAGCTTCCGGACGGGGCCTATGTTGTCCCTAGTCTGTCTTTTATTTCTAATGCAGCTATAGAATCCCTTCCTGTTATCTTTAACATTCCTAGCCAAGTTTAATTCTAAGTGGGCCTTATATTTCCTAACCTGGTCCCTAGCTTCCTGGACAACATCCCTGTATTCTTCCCAGGCTGCCTGTCCTTGCTTCCACCTTTTATAAGCCTCTTTTTAAACATGTATGAACATCTTTCAATATTATTCTTCATCAGTAAAAACTGTTAATTTCTGGAATTGTATCAAACAGTTCTAAGGTCAGAAAAAATTCTGTCCTCTAAAAATCCCTATAAAATCATGAAAGTCCAATAACAAAACCAACATGGTTTTCCTAAATCTTCAATAAATGATAGGACAAAGGCAACTCTATGTCCACAAACTTCCAAGGACAACAAAGTTGCAATGCATATGACACAAGTCAAAGCAATGCTGTCTGCATTGTAATGGGAGACTTTCAAAATTAAAAATGTTGGTGAAATGTACTAGTTTCCAGTGGTTCAAAGCTCTATCTGTACATCGAATACCTCAGAACCTTGCTTCTAACTTTTTCTGAAGCTACATTAAAAGTTAAACTGTAACTAAAAAAAAGATAAAAGCAGATAAAATTATAGGAAGATGGAAGAAAGAAAAAGAGAAAAAACAGGACTCCAGACACTTGTCCCACTGCTATAAATACAGTGGGATGAAGAACATAGTATTAGGGAGTGAATAAAACTGATTCTATAATCTTGCAGCCATGAAAGTGAAGGTCTATTTGAGTAATTTGGGCACAAAAGTCATTACAATTTGGAATGCTCTGCAAATAGAAAGATATTAGGTCTGTGCCCAGGACTGATGTGCACTTTTTTTCACAGAAAAACTGCATCTGGTGGTGAGATCTTGCAGATGGGATACATTGATGTCTTTTCCAGTCTTTGTCTACACGATGTCTTGTTCTCTCTCCCTACATTGATTGGACAGAAATAAGCATATCAAGGGGTAATTCACACCACTAGCCTTGAATGGGTATTTTGGCCTGTGTGCAGCACTCTGACCAGCTCTTGCTTTAATGTGTATCAAAAGAACAGATGACTGTCTTAGATAAAGAACCAATATTCTGGATTGCTAAAGCCTGCTGTGAATCAGTATCTCAGTCTCTGCTGAGAAGGGGAAAACAAAACCTGCTTTGCCCAAACAGGAGTGTGAGAAAACAGAATAGTCAGGAACATTGTAGTTCCTGTGCTGAGAGTATCACACCTGCAGGAGTTGTGGTGACCATTAAGCTCATGAGATTACTTCTCAATATAGCCTTTTGTAGTACTTATGAATGCAGAAGGGACACCTGGCGTTTAGTCCAAGACAACTGAAATTGAGAAAAACAACAAAAAAATTAATGGAGAGGAGAGGAACAAAATTTATGCTGTGCGCAGGAGCAGAGGATGAGAGAAAAAGACACTGGAGTCAAGGAAACTGAGGTGGCACTACCTACAACACTCCTAACATTCACAAAAGTATCTCAAAACAGTGTGAAATTTGATGTGCTTTGTTTCTGAATTGCATGCAGGGATGGGATAGGTCTGTAAACTCTCTCTGGCTTTTCCTGTATAATACATTACATATGAAGTCCCTTCCGCCTGACAGAAATGACAAATGCAGTTACCTACGCTATCTTGAAAAGGAAAAGGGCTGAGAAGAAAGCATTATGAAAAGAGAGCTGCCAAAAGCAGTAACTCTAGTCAAGAAACTATTAGCAATGAACTTCTTTAGTTACCTGTGCTACAAATCAAGAGCCCAGCTTTTGAACTGGCTTTTCAAGTAACTTTAACTAAAAATACATACACTTGTAAAACAAGGGGATGACAGCTGAGAATGTGATAAATCTGTAAAAGAGATGAGGAAGGGTAGACTAACAACTCACCATTATAAACCAACAGTTAATAGACATTCCCACTGAATTGTTTTAGTGGAGGCACAAAATACTAGAAACCTTGTGACTGGGGACATGACTTTGGCAAATTTGGGCTTTGTGTACTGTAGAGCATTTATGAGTTTCATCTGCTTCTAGGTTTCTGGTTTGAAAGAAATGTTATATGACTCAATCCTGGGTACCACACGGCCTTGAGTTACAGCCTCATTTTTCTGCTAGTTTGCTTCTTGCAGCTCACATTCACACACCATCTGTTTCTTAGGGATTGATTTGGCCTCAGATCTTGTCCTCCAAATCAAAGGTTCTTATTGTTTTTAGAGGCTACACACATAAATGCAGATAGATAATAAACCTGCCCCATAGTTACAACCTGCGCCTGAAGATTTTTAATAAAATGTTGCAGGCTAAAATGACTGTTCTCATATATCAACATTAATGTGGTAAATGCCTCCCATGACCCTTTCTTTGTCTATAAATCACAAACTATGAAGATATGCCAGGGTGATCAGATCAATCAGTAGATGTTTAATTAAGAGTACAGTTTTTCAAGCTGCTATTATTGATAACAAAAATAAGTATTTTTTCTCTTGCAGTAGAAAATTAGAGTCTGGAAGAAGGTTCAAAAATTAGATTAAGTTATATTTTTTCCTGGATGTCATGGTTTAAGGCACTATAACTCACCCAGTTCACTCACTCACTCCCCCCTCTTTCTCCCTCCAGTCCAAGGGGGGGATGGGGAGGAGAATTGAAAGAATGCAACTACCACAGGTTGAGATAAGAACAGTTTAGCAGCTAAGGTATAATACACATCACTAATGCTACCACCAATAATAATAATAACAAGAGAAATACAAGGAAAGAGAATATAACTGCTCACCACCCAATACCAAGCCCGACCCAGCAGCAAACCCTACCCTTCCAGGTCTCTGCCCTCCGTTTTTACATCCTGGGCATGATGTGCTGTGGTATGGAATACCTCTTTGGTTAGTTTGGGTCAGGTGTCCCATCTCTGCTTCCTCCTGGCTTCCCCTCCTCCCTGGCAGAGCATGAGACTCAGAAAGTCCTTGGTGAGACCAAAACATTCCAAGCAGTAACTAAAAACATTGGTGTTATCTGCACTGTTCCGGGGCCAAAAGTCGAAAACACAGTGCTGCACCAGCTACCAAGAAGGAGTAAAATGTCTGCTACTGCTGAACCCAGGACACTGGATTAAAATTTAATCAAGAAATGCACTTATATCTTCTCACTGAAAAAACACATATCAAATTCTACACCTTTTTATGAACATTGTTAGCATTTAAAGAGGATCTTCAGCATGTGTCAAAGAAAATATTGCTGCTGTTTTCATGTGTCATATCGAATATCAGTCTCATTAATACTACTAATAATACTTCAAAGTCTTTTATTATTCTATATTTGCATCTCATGACAAGGAACGTGTCCTGGGACAAACTGCAAGTGCCAACTTTTCCGTATGGAAAGCATAAGCTTTTTATCTTAACTTCTGGAATTTAAATAATGAATTGCATTTCTCCTACAAAGATTGAAACCTGCTCACATAATCATCAGTCATTGTACCAATTTGTATTCTCATCTGGGAACTGCATGTGCTCAAGCATTGCCTAGCACAATGGATGCGAAGACAACATACATATCAAATGTGTGGTTTGCACGTTTGGTAGCTGAATTGCTATAAGAAAAAAAAAGTTCTTCAGAAAGAATAAATGCAGTTTTGTTTGTTCCTTTCCATTCAGCTTTTTGCCTTTGTTTGGATTATTAAATAGTCTTTTATGAAATTGTTGGTCTCAATTCAGAAGTTAGTAGACGAATTTAAAAGACTATATATAGATCAGTTCAGGTTATGTTCCAATACCTTTTGGTTACACACTGATGAACCCATGGAATAACATGCAAGGTGGCTGTTCAACATTTATGATCTCTGATTTTCAATTTGCACCTTCTTTGATCTTTCCCTCATGGCTTTGAATAATTTGCATAAATTGAAATATAACACATTTTCTCTCAATAGACCTAAGACAGAAATCCCCTGGGATAGTTCTGAACACTAAAAATAATCAGCTTGGATAATATTCAGTCAGACATATCAGTTTCTTCATCACGTTTTGGGCTCAACCTAGGAATCTTTTAATGGAGAACTGGTATTTCCTGCAAAATGAAAAAGACGTCAGTTTGCGGTACTTTAATTGTTTCTCATTTTGGCCTTCTCTGATGGCAATTCTTTGCTCACGGTCAGTTTACTTCTAAGAATGTGAAAGAGTGTCAGCTTGTAATTTGTCAAGACTCTTTGAGACTTCCTTTAGTTGCTTCAGTGAGTTTAATGCCTATCCACAGAGTCCCTTGTGTAGAATCCTTCCTATTAATAAAAAACCTCCACTTGCTAAGTACAAAATCCAACTTAACAGTACATGGATAATAATGCTGCAGAGCAATCTTCCACAGAGCTCCAGAGTGCTGTTAAAAACTGAGGGCATTGATACTCGTTTTTCAAATCACCTTGCTATGAGAATGATAGCAGCTGCCGAGACATTTTTAAACTTCCATAATGTGCATTAAAAGCATGGCAGGTGTTTTTTGTTTCCTACCAAGGTTTCAACACCATACTAAAGAACATTAAGCTGAAATCTAGAATAAGTTTCTACCTTCAGCATTTAAGGAGAAAGGAAACTGTGTCTGGAGCCCAGAATCAAGAGCTTTTAACCAGAGTGCATTTTCCTGCACTTTGTGTTCATTGAAGAGCCACTTCTATTATTGGATGACCTATTCTTGATCAGTTTTAATATTCTTTTATCTTATACTGCATTTTTTAGTTGAAATATGCATTGTGAAAATGTGAATTCAAACTTTGCATTTGCAATATTACCAGAGATATGCACCAGTTGCTTCTGTAATTAAATTGTTAATTTTGTACTAAAGAGAAAGCTTTGCTAGCTCAATACACGACATCAATTTTGTCATCAAATATTTCCCTTAAAGATGCTTTGAAGTATAATTAATTATATGGTTTTGATACCTTACAAAAGTATCTGCCTAATTTTCTTTAGGTTTCCCCATAAAAGTTAAGCAGAATCTTGAAGTAATTATCCAGAGGGCCCAGAGTATCCTTTCATACAAATCCTCTTCCAGTCTACCCTCTAGTGATTCGCTTACCCAAGCTCTTCCCAGATGGGGCTGATGGGGCAGTCTGTCTGTCTGCACCCTGCTTGCTGTCATAAAATCTGATTCTTTGTTATTCTGCTCACAACATAGTGCAGACCGGTGATTTAAGAACTACTGGAAGCCCTGAACAGAGAGAAATTTAATTGTCAATATTACATTCTGATAATGTTTAAGTACTGAAAATATTATTATTAGAAATAATAAACTTCTTAGAGGTCCTTTCTTTCTATTTGATCAATTAAAGGAGTCTGTAAGTCTGAAGCAGTGGCAGGAAGAATCAAATTTGGTTCTGGGCAGATATCTTTGAAATATTGGCAAACAAGAAAATGCCTCCTAAAATCACATCATAGTTGAAGACAACAGTTTGGATTTAGTAATAAATACTAATCATGGTGATCGCAATTAATCCTGAACGTGACAGACAAGTGATTCTTTCTCCAACATTACTTTTTTACTGCCTCCAGCATTGGGGAAACAGGACTTGGGAGCAAAAACTCAGTAACTTGTTTACAGATGAAACCTTGGGAATCTACTAACTGTACAAAGAACCTGAATGTAGAGAAAACTGATTTTTATTATTTCAAAGGCGCAAAAAATTATAGGGAATTTGTGTCTCAAGCAAAGGGTAAAACTTACTTGTGGGAAAGGGCTCCAAAACTAAACCGGATAAACAGACTGAAAATTATCACAGAAATCGGAAAAGAGGCTATGATAGAGGGAAAAGGGAATATAGAGAAAAGTAAACCGAGTTTTGTTATGCACTGAAAACCATATAATGTGTTGCATAGGGAATTAAAGTAGGGAGAAAGAACAGCTGTTTGGGTCATTTGAAAGGAAAACAAAATTAAATCTCTAAACTACAGTACTTTCTCAATTAATGTTCCTGAAATCATGTTGAATACAATGATTAAAGTATTAAAATATGTCTTAGTCTGAATAAAAGAGCGCTCAGAATATAAGACATAATACCCAAAATTATCTTTCGCATTTTCTCAGCTGACCTCACGTCATCAATATTCTAACCATATATACAACTTGGGAACATGCCTGGCTTTGAAGAGAAACATGCCCATGGAAAGAAAAGCAATGGAAGACTGGTCCTCTGAAAATAAAACCAGATGATACATAGAGGTAAACAGAAACACCTTGTTTGTGTATTTACAAAACTGATGAGCTGACAAGGGGAACAGAACTTCCTCTCTCCTGTAGCCTGAAGAAGAGCTACTGGCAATGTAAAGCTACTCACCACTAGGCCATTTCTGCAATCAAACGCTTTGAGTCCAAACAGACGGCAAGCAGTTCAAGACTTCTGGATATAGGAAATTAAGCTTTTTATGTGTTCACAAAGCTGAATGAATGGTGCAAATGCCACATAACTATGATAAAAGGGACACAATAATTCCCAGGTGTGAGTTCAACTTAAAAAAACAAAAAGAACCCACAAAAATCAATGCACACCTACAAGCAAAAAGTGACCGATAGGGCTAAATTAAAGTAGATTAATTACAGGATTAAAGATTAGAAAATTGAGAACATGATCAGCAAGTGACACTGTCCCCAGTTTCATTATCTGACATGAACAGCCAATTTTATTACACAGCTCTCTACACTGTGGGGTCCGGTTGGAAGTGTCTGTATTAGTTTGCTTCAATATTATGTTTATGCAGTGACATTTTTTCCACTAATATCTTATGGAAAATTATATTCAAAAAGACAGGAATCCCCTTGCTAAGGAATAAATAAATTTTAGTAAATAAGAATAAACTGACTGCTGTAGCTGCAAGTATTTCTTTTTATAGGAGTCTGTACTAGACACAAGGGATTCTCTTTGATACAAAATCTGGATTATACTTTCTGATATATGCTTCTAATTGAGTGACACATGAATGTGCAGTTGAACCACAATGCAGAAGCAAACAGGCAGAAATGTCATAAAGGAATAAGCCCATGTGCTTAAATTGAAGAGTCTGAATCACATGAGCCTTCAAAATTGACGTTAGAGTTTAGAAACCCCGCGTATTAAGGCAGTATAGAATCATAGAATAGTTAGGGTTGGAAAGGACCTTAAGATCACCTAATTCCAACCCCCCTGCTGTGGGCAGAGACACCTCCCACTAATCCATGCCACCCAAGGCTATGTCCAACCTGGCCTTGAGCACTGCCAGGGATGGAGCATTCACAACTACCCTGGGCAACCCATTCCAGTGCCTCAACACCCTCACAGTAAATAATTTCTTTCTCGTATCCAATCTAAACTTTCTCTAAGTTTGAACCCATTACCCCTTGCCTGTGACCACAGTCCCTAATGAAGTGTCCATCCTCACCTTCCCGATAGGCCCCCTTCAGATATTGGAAGGCTGCTATGAGATCTCCACGCAGCCTTCTCTTCTCCAGGCTGAACAGCCCCAACT
>JANRGW010020197.1:0-74630 GCA_024733675.1 Psilopsiagon aymara | reverse complement strand
CCTTGACCTGCTGGTCACACTCCTTTTGATGCAGCCCAGGGTACAGTTGGCTTTCTGGGCTGCAAGCGCACACTGCCAGCTCATATTCATTTTTCCATCGACCACCATTCCCAAGTCCTTCTGCGCATGGCTGCTCTGAATCTCTTCTCTGCCCAACCTGTAGCTGTGCCTGGGATTGCTCTGACCCAGGTGTAGGATCTTACACTTGGCATGGTTACACTTCATCAGGTTGGTATCAGCACACCTCACAAGCATGTCAAGGTCCCTCTGGATGGCGTTCCTTCCCTCCAATGTATCAACCAAACCACCTAGCTTGGCAAACTTGCTGAGGGCACACTCAATCCCACTGTCCATGTCACCAACAAAGATGTTAAACAAGACCGGTCTCAACACCAATCCCTGAGGGACAGCACTCGTTACTGGTCTCCAGCTGGACATTGAGCCATTGAGCACAACTCTTTGTGTGCGGCCTTCCAGTCAGTTCTTTATCCACAGAGTGGTCCAACTATCAAATTGATGTCTCTCCAACTTAAGAGACAAGAATGTCATGTGAGACAGTGTCAAACGTTTTGCACAAGTCCAGGTAGAGGATGTCAACTGCTCTACCCCTGTCCATTTCTGTAGCCCCATCATAGAAGGCCACCAGATTGGTCAGGCAGAATTTCTCCTTAGTGAAGCCATGCTGGCTGTCACCAACTACTTTGTTGTTTTTCGTGTGCCTCAGCATGCCTTCCAGGAGAATCCGCTCCAAGATTTTACCAGGGGCAGAGGTGGGACTGAGTGGTCCATAGTGCCCTGGGTCATCCATTTTCCCCTTCTTGAAAATGGGGGTCATATTTCCCTTCTTCCAGTCGTCAAGAAGTATGTAAAATATCCCTGAGTGGTTATTCAGGGGACAACAGAGAATCATTACATTGACCTTGATCCTGAGAAGAGGCACAGAATGAAAACTTCAAGCACAATAACACAACTACAGTAATACACTTTGTCTTGCATGTGAAAGTGGGGAAATGTTTCTGATTCAAGATAGAATCATCACAAAGGGGAATATGGTGATAAAATCTTCAACAGATATACCATGCTGAATGCTGCAAGTAGTTCTTGAAGTACTAGGAGTTTTAAGTCCCCAGAAATACTACTTTTCACCTGAAGGATCTTCAGTACTGACATAAAATATATGGGGTAGTTTAAGACTCATAACCATTAAACCCAAGAACTCACAGTGAAAACCAGCATCTTTGCTGTCACGTAACCCAGGCAATGTAAACACAGAGGGTCTTTTACTTCTCTTTGTTTTACCTAGAAAAAAAATGCAGTAAGTATTCCCATTAAAAGGTTGTGAGAGCGAAATTAGTACATGGTGTGCTCTGAGACATAAAATGCTCAGAGCTTATGGAGCATGAAATCTGACTGAGGAGAAATACCAGAATAAAGAGATAGGCTGAGAATGATTTGTCTGCAGTAACAATGATGCCAGTCATAGAGTCTGAACTTAGTAAACTGGAAAGCTGATGGAAGCTACACCAAACAGCAGCTTCAGAAGGTGCATTTTTTGATTCCTACATAAGCATACTTCCACCATACATATCACCTTTTTTATACTGGTATTATATCATATAATCATTTTCAAACAATATTAGACTATGTAATGAGGGGATTTTGCACATTGTGACCTTATGCCACACATATAAAAATAATACACTTTTATCATAGGTCTTTCTGAGTTTTTAACTAGTAACTGAAGATTTTTAATTCTTATTCAATAGCTTTAGCACAGTTAATTTAATGACACTGTGGTAAAATATAAGTTACACATTCCCACCTTTAGCATGCTTATGTCTGCTGTAAACATAGGCAAAGAGGTCATAGTCAATGAGCATAATATAGAAAGCATATTGGTGACTTTACAGAGATGACAGGCTAAGGTGGCAGGGGTAAAAAATAAACCATAGTATTACATGACGTCCAGTAAAGTGCTACAGATATTAATGTTGGTGTAGCTTTACTAAATATCTTTTTCAATAATCTGATAAACATAGCATATTAATTAACTTGGAAGCTATTATTTGTGAAAGTTTAAAACCAGAACCTATAGAGATATTTTCAAAAAGGGATTTAGCAAGAAAAATTGGAATGGAAGAGCAAGGGTTAGGAACAGTACCTGTATACAGCCACTGAAAACGAGAAATACACAAATGTTCTACATACATATCTGAAATCTACTTCCATGGAAGTCACTAACATTAGTGTAACTTGATTTTCACTGGTGCTAGTGAATTGCCATGGCAAAACTGGTGTTATACACAACTACACCATATCAGAAAAAAACTCTTTCACAGTGGTAAATGGGTTTACAGTTTGCAAGCAGTAGTGGATCATTTGTGTTGCTCTCTTTTATAGGTACTCTGAAATTCTTGCTTCCTCTTTACCATTTATTAAGGAGAAATATACTGAAGCCAGCACAACTGTTTCCATCCGATTAAAAGCTGTTAGCCTTTAGAATATGGCGGCAGTGTGTGGACAGCCTAGTAGGAATGGCTTTTTGCATGCAGAAACTACTAAAAGGCCTAAGGACTAATTGGGGACAGCTACTTGATGCAGGCTAAGATCCAGCAAGGGACTAACTTCTAAGCAACATAGCTGGTTGCATCCCAGTGCAATGTCAGGCAGCATACGAAAGCCGCTTTTAATTTAGTCATGCAGCAAAATCATCTGCCGTAACTGATATACCACCCCTGTAGGCAGGAAAATGGGAGACTTGCTTTTTGTGCTGTCCTAGACCCTGCTCTACTCTAAGAATCTCTCTTGGTCCATGGCCAGACACTCCAGTCCTTTCTGGGCTGCTCTGGCACATGCGTGTATGCATCTGTGAGACCAACTAACAAGGGAAATCATCTAACAAAAAACAACCTGAGGAAATAAGAGAGTATTCTTCAGATCCCTAAATCTTTTTATTGTAAAGCAAGAGGCCTGAGATGAGGGAAGGAAGTTTCAGCAATTTAATTTTGTCACTGAAACCAGACCTGACTGAACCCATAGGTAGAGAAAAATGAAATCTCTTGCCTAAGGTCCACAAAGCAGGAACGACTGCTTCTTTAATCATGTTCTCTGTAAGATGACATGCATAAAGACTAAGACTTGTTTAGGAGCATGGCCAAAATCACTGTGTTGTCAAAACTCATGTCGTGTAATATGATCAATTAGTAAAACAGTGCTGCTTTTGAACAAAGATCCTTTATTATGAAAGGATGCTCTTGCTATTTGTTTTTACAATTTAGTCAAGGATATCATTGCTTCCTCTTTCTACTTTGTAACCAGATCTCTAATTCCCATTATGAGCCTGCCACAGCTAAATTAGACCATGATTTATGGAAAAATTGAAAAGAAGTGACTTGTGGAAGTCTCTCAGGAAGACAAGAGTTTCTGTCATGAAGTTTTCTTTCTTAATGTCCTCAGCAGTTTCTATCTTAACTACTATTTTGATCATTACGTTGCCACTTGGGAATCTGGGAATCAGCTGGTGGCATGAAGTTAAGTGTTTAAGTTCCCAAGAATTTTAGATGAACTTCCGATTACAGACAAATTACATTGAAAGTCATAGTCCGAAGAGCCTTAAGCAAAGAAAAACCTTTAGGCGACTGATGATTTGTCATATTCTTCCTGTGTGCTGCAAAAGCAGGCAGCTATTTATAAAAGCAAAGAAATGAATCATGGTTAGAATCAGAATTCGTGATCTATTTGCTCAAGTGATAATTAGTTGCATTGTGTAAGCAGATATTCAAGGCATATATAGGAGAACAAAAACCTTGTGGTTGTGAACAACTTTAAAAGATTGATCCCCTCAGCTTTTTCTTTTCATTAGGGATGTGATATATATATATATATACATATATATATATATATAGGATACTTAACAGTTCAGTAACTGAGAAAACAAGCAATACGGCTGTATAGAAATACCAAAATACTGAGTCATACAGGGTGGGACTCAGCTCCTTAAGTATAATGTTGTCCAAAACATCCACATGTGCCGGCAGAGTAATTACGCAAGGCTTTCACTCTGCTGACAAAGCAGCTGGCAGCCAGGGAGGTTATTGTAATGTAATCCTATATCTGGTTTTACACAATTAAACGTTATTTGAACTGAAAATTGGCAAGATATGACAGAACACTTCCTCAAATATCAACCCAATGAGTAATTAGAATGATTTTCTAAAATAATATGTAGTTCAGCAACATGTTACCTAACCATACACACCTTTATTGGTATTTAGCATTATTCCCCTAAAAAGGGTCAGCAAGTGTCTAAATAGCTGTATAGCAGTATATAAAGTACCGTACTAAGGATGTAGTCTAGGAAGTACTGTCCTGAATACCATTCCTTGGAAGAAAGACTGAGATGTTTCAGTTCAGAGAAATCATTTTGGATCCTGTAAATAAAAATTCCCTTGAATATAATCACAGGATTAATTTGGTAGCCTATGGGAAATGTTATTTGTTAAACTAATTTGTTAAAGTGATATATGGCCATTTTCTTTGGTTATTTAACTGGGGTCCCAAAATAAAATCTTCAAACTGCTTAATAATCTGCTCCTGTAGTTGGATTAATTGTCAAGGTCTTTATTACCAGGAAAATAAATAAATACAGTGTTTTCATCAAAAAGTGGAAGAGCTGATCTATTGTGGCTGATCACACAGATGCAGAAAAGCTTGTGCCAGATTCAAGTTGAGCCTGGAGCAAATGAGGGACCAACAGACAATTGTCACAATTGCTATGGAGTAATTTTCCATCCATTTGTCCTGGTCTCAGCTGCAACAGTTATTTTTCCTTCCTAGCAGCTGGTGCAGTGCTGTGTTTTGGCTTCAGTCTGAGAACAACGCTGATAACACACAAATGTTTTAGTTGCTGCTCAGTACCCTGACCAAGGACTATTCAGTCGCTCATGCTCTGCCAGTGAGGTGGAGCACAAGAAGCCAGGAGGGAGCAGACACAAGACACCTGACCTAAACTAGCCACAGGGGTATTCCATACCACAGCACGTGGTATATGAACCCAGTATATGAACCTGGTATATGAACTAGACAGAGTCACCCAGGAGTGATCGATTGCTGCTTGCTTTGGGCTGGGTGTCAGTTGGCGGGTGGTGAGCAGTTGTGTTGTGCATCACTGGTGTCTTTTCAGCTTTCATTGATTTTCTTGTTTCCTATCATTATTACTATTATTGCTTGTATTCTTTCTATTATCACTATATTTTACATTATTGTAATTGCTAAACTGTTCTTGCCTCAACCTTCACACTGCACAGGCTTCAGTTTAAACAAGCATTACATAGAGGTTAGATGGACCTGAAATTCTTATGGAAAGTTACCACTGTGATTATGGAAAAACATATAAGCCATACTCCGGTTACACGCAAAAACATGTTCCCATTTAAAACCAACATGCACTAACCAAAGCATTTTATAAAATTGAATAAATATTTCACCTCCAAACTCAAATATTTTTTCTTTTTTCTCTTCTGAAACATCGTTCTTTTTTCTTTTCTCCTTTGATCTTCTTTTTTTCATAGCAACTGAGCTAAAACGCTGTTAAAATAAGAACTTACAATGGAAACACTGACAGATCCTTATATATAGTAGAGTGAAGAATAAAACCGTAATGAGAATCTGTCAAAACTGAAAATGACGAAGTCTGAGAGACCAGAAGAATATTAAAACATGTCCATTGCTATGCTTTTGAATGATGATATTTTTATATTTAAGTGCTCTATGTGTTTCCACTAATTGCATAGCAAAGTGTGATAGATAAAATATGTAGGCATACAGGAAGACTACTTTAGCTCAAAGATTTCAGTATTAACCTGAAGGTAGGTAAAAGGCAATAGTTTCAGGCTTCCCAGTGTCTCTGTCTAGCAACACTATAGCAATCCTATATTAATATTTGGAATTTAATGTTCCTATACCAGATCTCTTTCTTCTCTCTGACTTTATTCACAGCTGCTGAATGTTAGAGTAACATAACTGAAAAAACACAAAATGTTGCAAACAAGTAAAGGCAAAACTTCACAGACTGCCTCATGTGTTATGTTATACACAGCTTGAACACTTCGTCCCCTCTAGTGAATTTATTCTTCATTTAGTACCTACAGACAATGATTCTCACTTAATGGGTACTATTTAGTGTCTTCCTGATCTTCATAGATCAGTGTGTGACTTGAAATCTTATATCCACAGGCCTAGAAAACCATGATTTCCTTGTTTATATTTCTCCATGTTTTTAATGCCTACATAATAGCTACACAAATATTTGTCTTCCTATTTTCAGTGTCCACTTTTTTGATTTGCAATATTCAAAGACTGACTCTTGGAGCTCATACTACTAACATCTGGTACTTCATTGTTTGATGTGCAGCTTCTACAGGCTTCTCTATGGCTGCACAGGTACACATTACTGTGTGAATGAAGAACATGTCAAGTAGACAGTAACTTTGCTACACTGAACTACATAGAGAGAAAGTCTTGTATGAGTGAGAGCTCCATTTTATGAATTTTATTGTCCAAGAAGGTTTGTGGCAAACCTGAACTGAGAATGTAATATGTCACTGAAGAAATATTGATATTACTTCATTATATGGCCATATTTATTATAGATAACAGCCTCCCAGCTGATCAACACACTGATCAACTAATACACACTCTGATGGGACGGAATAAGAGACACAGCCAGACTCTTCTCGGTAGTGCCCAGTGACAGAAGAGGCAATAGGTACAACTGACATTAAGGGTTATCTATTTAAACGTCAATTCTATTTAAACATGAAAATATCTTTCTTTTATACAGTGTCCTGAGTTCAGCAGTAGCAGTCATCTTTCTCTTTAGTAGCTGGTGCAGTGCTGTGTTTTTGACTTTCGGCCCGGGAAGAGTGCTGATAACACCAATGTTTTTAGTTATGGATTAGAATGTTTGGTCTGGGTAAGGACTTTCTGAGTCTCACGCTCTGCCAGGGAGGAGGGGAAACCGGGAGGAAGCAGAGACAGGACACCTAACCCAAACTCACCAGAGGTATTCCATACCACAGCATGTCATGCCCAGGAAGTAAAAAAGGGGGGCAGGAACCTCGAAGAGATAGCTCACGGCTCAATTGTCAGGTGGTGAGCGGCTGTATTCTCTTCCCTTGTATTTCCCTTGTCATTATTATTATTGGTGGCAGCAGCAGTGATTTGTGTTATACCTTAGTTCCTGGACTGTTCTTATCTCAGCTGTGGGAGTTACATTCTTTTGATTCTTCTCCCCATCCCCCCCCTTGGAGTGGGGGGGAATAAAGAGGGGGGAGTGAGTGAGCAAACTGTGTGATTTATGGCTTAAACCACGACATACTGTCAGGGTGATTAACCGGAATATGAACAGGTTTCCTCTGTGGGCTGCAGTGTCTCTAAAAACTTTACTGGACATGATCTTGAGCAAGCTGTTCTAAGTGATCTGATCTGAATAGCAGGGTTAAACCAGGTGGTATCCAGAGGTCCATGCCACCCTCAGCTGTTCCATGACTCCTTGACATCATATGGAATAAAAAGATTTCACCAACTGGCAATCAATAAAAAAGCAACCATGACATATACTGCAGGAATAAGGATTTTGAAGTTTCTTTCCTGGCCAAATCCAGGCCAGGCTATTACATCCAAATTATCTAAAATTCCCTCTGCTGATTAGCCTGCCCAAAATTAAGTAGGTTGATTCAGATCAGATACAAGGAAGAAGTTACTTACTGTGAGGAATATGAGAGACTGGCACAGGTTGCCCACAGAAGTTGTGGCTGTCCCATCCCTGGCAGTGTTCAAAGCCAGGTTGGATGGGGCTTTGAGCAATCTGATCTAATGGAAGGTGTCCATGCCCATGAGAGGGTGTTTGGAACTTTAAGGTCCCTTTCAACCCTAACTACTCTATGATTCTTTGAGGTTTTGTTCATCTTACCTCCAGAACCCTTCAAACAGAAATGGAATGCCAGGAACTAACTGCTCTATAGGAAAGGTGGCTGAATTGAAGTGGCAGGTGGAGTGTTGTTACCATTTACCTTCCTCACAGAAATGTTTAACACATTGAGGCCCTGAGGAAAAGTCAATCTCTGACCCAGGTGGATGAATATAAGCAATTGTATGATGGACACAGAGAGACTGGCACTGCTGTTCTGCTCATGGTGATCTATTGTGAATCTGACCTTCAGAGACTGCTAGTGTTCTGCAAAGCTTATTCTGGCATGGGAAGGGAGACAGTCAATATGTGCCATATGGAAAGGGAACAGTCAATAAATGCAGAACTAGATTAGCAATGCACACATGTAAGTTTAGACATCACTGAATTTATGAGTGTTTTTTTACACTATATATTAATCTGCACACAAATTCAGCTATACAAGAAATGTTGATAAAATAGGTATTATTATTAGATAAGCTTCAAAAGGAAAAGGAACAAAAGCCAAATAAAGCAGCACAAAATTAGCACTATAAAAAGTCCTGTGTCCTCAGTTATCCATTTTCTGGTTTAACTGTGCTTTTTTATTATTTTTTTTTTTTTATTTCTTGGGGGTCTGAATGGAGAAGAAAACCAAGGACTGAAAATAATTCTTTGCACTCCTAGAGTGCTTTTGATTGATTTTATTTTAACTATAATTAATGGATATGGAAATAATGAGCTAGAGTGAAAATTCAATATAATTTTAACGAGAAAATGTTTTAGATGCAGAAGAAAGAACAAAAACAGACGAGCAAAGACTTATAATGCTTTTTAATACCTATGACTCTTCAAGCATACCTATTTAAACATCAGCTTTAGTCACTACTATTGGATAATCTATACAGGAAATGCAAACGTCTTTAAGAAAGCAATGAAAACAAAGATTACAGCCGATGGACTAATGTCTCACAAAAAATTGTGCATTAGTAAATGATTAGAAAATGCCTGCATTTATGGAAGCTGAAATAATTTAAAAAATGTTTCTTCAGAATTTAATCATTGACTTTATCAGCATTGTTCATTATTTATATCGATCTGACAGCAGACTCAAGTTTATTCTACTGTGTATTATAAAGTTTACTGTCTACATAAAATAATGATAATATTAATTTTCACTTTTGTTGACTTCTTTTAGATTGATATTACAGAATTTCAATGAAATACTGAATTGAAAACTCCTGACACACTTTCTGATCTGAATTATATGGGCCTGGGTCTTATTTAGAAGTTGATGCTAATATAGTAAATGAGTGGTTGATTACAAATTAAGAAGTATCTAACTGGAATATTTCAGAAATCTCACAAAAATATTCGTCAATCACCATACTCTTGCCCAAGGGCCCAAGTCTTCCTATTTAGGACCTAAATGAAAGTTTCATCGAAATATTTTTATACAAATCATAGACTTATTTTTTCAGATGTGGATTCCAATCTCATCCACCTTTCTATAAAATAAAGACTACTTATGAGCTAAAGGATTCAAAAGTTATTTACAATATTCTTATGGACAAAAAAAACCCTGATGTTTGAATCAATAACCAAGGTGTAGTTTATTGCAGGCTTCCATAAATGGCTCACAGTCATTTATAAGCCTTTGCGATACTATAGCCCAGGGAAAAGTGGTTAGTAAAGATAGTTAATTTTAATTATTGTGAGATGACTAATGCAATATGCAGCTGAAATACAGTTTTGTACCTAAACAATTCCCATTGCTGTTTTGCTCAGATGTGTTCTAATTCCAATTAGAACATTAGTATAACAATAGCTTTTTTGTCTTCCTCTTAACTTTCAGGTGAAAATACTGATGAACTTACATTTGTTTAAATGCCTTAACAACACACTGAGATAAAGATATATGAAAGAGATTTTACATGTAATTCGTTTCAAATGCTGATAGTGATCACTAAATCAGTAAGCTTCACAGACTATGCCTTGTTCTTTGGAAGTTTTAATAATCTGCATATTAGTTCTCCAGTAGCATATATTTAATTAAAAATGTGGCTTTTGCAGTGGGTCTTGATCTTTACATCTGGTTGCTAGAATGAATTGTGAATACCTTGGAATCTTTATTAAATAAGTATGTTTCTATAAGAGTAATCTTATCAAATTTAAAACATTTATGAGGCTGTAACACTCACAGAATGATACTTTTTGACAGCTAATAGTTGTGAATATTCAACTTTTTTTGCTCTATTTTATAGATTTACCACACATTCAGAATGCAGTTCAAAAGAGCTCCTATGATATACAAGTTATAGATATATATTGTTATAGTATTCCAAGTGGAATCAAATGATCTGACTGCTCAGAATAATGACTGCTCACCAGGAAAAGCAAACCAAGCATAGACAGACTGTGAACATGAAGACTTTGAGTTGGATAATTTGTTCAAAGGTAAAAGCAGACTAAGAGATGGAGCGCATGAAGACTCCTTCCACAGTTATGTTGCCAAGTAAGTGCCTTTAGGCTTTTGAATTAATCTGAAACATTTGAAGCTCTCAAATTGCATCATATTCCAGAAGCTAGAGTCAAGGTCTGACTGTGAAAACTGTACCAAACTCAGCCTTCTGTTCAGTAACAAATGGAAATTCACTTAAGGGACTTCTGTCAACCAGCTTTTGGTTGGAAGAACACATAAGGAGACAAAACAACTTGAAAGAGGTAGATGATAGCAGGCCCACTTAGTCAAATGGAGCTTCTTCTTTGTAGAGGGGAAGATCTCTTTCATATTGACCCTTTTCTAAAAGATATGGGTAAATGAAGCAAATTCCGTTTATGGCCTGGCAGACTTAGCAGAAATAAAACATAACATGCACTTGGTACAAGAATTCTAGAAGAGAAATAAGCCGCAGTAGGAAAAAAAAGTACATTCTTCTGTTCTAACCTTGCCCTTCTTTTTTATTCATTCAAAATGCCTTTTTTTTTTCTTTTTTTTCCCCTAAATCTCGGATGGTTTAGCATTCTATGCAAACTCATTGCATGACAGTTCCTTATTACTTCTTGCTGGGATTTTTATCAGCAGTCTATGAAGAATGCCCATTTTAAAAGTATTTACAGGTGCTTATCATGTCACATTGTTCCTTTTTAAAAATGCTTTACAGAGTTCATTTCCCGTTTTCTTATCAGAGTGCCCAAAACATGGAAACGTACATACTACCTCTATTGGTTTACATTTCACTTCCCAAAATCACAGTAGGCTTCCTCAAATCCTATTCAAACAAATTATATTATTTTAAATGCCAATTGTTTAAAGCACACTGTATATAGAGGTAAAACTGAGTTACACTGAAACTGATATTGACCTCTCCCCACCCCTCTATAAACAGTAGATGCAGAAGAACTGATCTGAAAGACATAAGGTAATCCCTGAACAAATGACTAAAAATGAAGTTGAATAGAACCCATATCTTTCAAATATTTGAAACAGTTCAGCCAGATTTCTATCTTCCGTATTTCATCATTTCCTGTTCCAGCCTCTGTCAAAATAAGCAAGATAAAAAAGCTGCAAATACCAAAAATGTAGCACCAGATTTTATTTTCATGAGATTTTAAATTCAGAGTTAGGTTATGTTTGGACAGACATCAAGTAATGATCAAACTGCCTTACTGGTCTTGGGTTAAAATGTGTTTCACATGTGGTGATTGGAGAAGCAAAGGCCATGAAGTGAAAACAATTAACTGTGTAGCCACAAAAAAAAAAATAGAGACATTAGTCTTACAATATTTGATATTATCAGAATCTTTGTGATATCATTCTGTCTTCTTGTCAATATGTACTGTACAGCTCATACCTGTTAGTAAAATGTTATATATAATGCTGTTTTGCTCTGCCCTCCTCCCTCTCAACCCAATATGGCATGAAATGCTACCCATTTTTCCTTCTCAGAACAAAAAAAAGATGTCATGAGATGAAAATAAAA
The DNA here is from genome assembly GCA_024733675.1 of Psilopsiagon aymara. Lineage (NCBI taxonomy): Eukaryota > Metazoa > Chordata > Aves > Psittaciformes > Psittacidae > Psilopsiagon > Psilopsiagon aymara. The sequence continues at coordinate 62,699 of JANRGW010020197.1, read as the reverse complement.
CTCACCTGAATGAAATGGTTTTAGCAGCTAACAAGTATAGATGCACTCTACTGCTTGCATCTGTATTGCACAAACGAACAAACAGGACTTGCTTTTATCTTTTTGACTAATGCCATACAGGTCACTTTAAGTGGTTCAGTCACATACATTTCCAGAAAGAAGATTGCTCTGCGTACTTAAAGACCATGTGCAGGGTGGAAAAACTAGTCTAGTGTACAGACATGCAATCTTGTAAAGTGTAATTACACCTGGCATTTAACCTTAGAGTACCTTGTGCTTAGAGTAAGTTTAATGTACTCAGCCGGACGGACCTTATTTAATTAAACACATCCTGTTAAACAGATGCGCTGCTGAGTACAGAAATTACTTTTATAATTAAATCCTATAATGAAATAATATTTTTATTCTCTCAATCATTTTAAAGCAGAAGTCTTAGTCAAACTTCCATTGCAATCAAGCTGCAAATATGCCTTATTAAAATTATTTCAAATTAATAAGCACATTTGACATTTTATGTGGCGCTGACTACTTCAACCTCTATGCTTTTGATAGTGTACATGTAACTGAAGTATTTTTGAAATAAGTAACAGAAAATAGAGAAAAAACCCAAAATAATAACAGTTTTCATCTCTCTGCATCTCCAAAGAATTTTAAGATTTTTTATTTCAATATTGTGGAAATAATAAAGTCACTACTGTCAGGCAAATCAGCTTGACAGATAATTATTTCATACCCATGCTAACATATGAATGTTCTTGTCACTTGTATTTTCATATCCTACCACAGAATCAAACATGCAAAACACAGTATTTTGTTTACTGAACAGGCATCTGACCTCTTACTCTCCCTTAATGCTTTGTCTCCTTTCTTCCAAGTGATAGTTGGCTTTGGAGAGGCTTGTGGCTTGCACTCAATGAGAACTTCTTGGCCCTTGGTAATAATTATTGTTTTCCTCATTTGATTTAGTGGGAAAGTGGGAGCTGAAGCTGTTAAAAAGAAGCGTGTTAACTCTACACAGAACAATCACAGTTTCCTGTTTCATTAAATTTTAAAAGAAGATTACAATAATAACTTTGGTTTAGAGGAAATTATTACACTGTGGATTTGATGGAATTTTACAAAAAAAATTAAAAACAAGCAGGAGCCAAGACTAGGTGACAGGTCTATAACTTCATCCAGTTAGGAATTATTAAGATGTCCCTTACATCAGAACCAAAGTAAGATTGCTTATGAAATTCAACAACTTTAGAAATGAAATACTATAGCTGATTTAGCTACATCTTTTCCCAAGTATTTGGATTTCATGGACAACTTCTTAGAAGTTACTAGCTCAAAATGAAAAGTTTAAATTCTACAATTATCCCAAATGCACTCTCTAGAGTTAATTCTTACAAAAACTATTACTGTTGGAGAATTTTTTTTATTTTATTTTTTTTTTATTGCTCAGCATTTTTCTGAATATTTTCAGTTGAAAAGTGAGAACTCAGTAGAAGATATTTAACCATGTCTTGTTCTTAGCATTTCACTTTTCAAGAAATCCCACTGATCACAATATATGGTAAATGTACTATAAAATTACATAACACACACATACACCCCAAAATGACACTAATTACTGCAATTTCACATGAAGAAAGGGCAGTTGTTCTCAAGTAATCTCATTTGTGTGCGTTTTTCTTAGACCAGTTTTGCAAAACCAAAGCCCTCTCTGTAACTACCTCAGCTACAGACACAAGAACATATTACACCCCATTGCCCCAAATATGCAGAAATTTTCTACTGTTACTTTGGGCAATTTTCATAGCAGAGCTATTTACATGAACAGTTTATTTTGTTATTTTCCCTTTAATAATCCAGAAAATCAAACAGAACTTCTTCTTTAACACAATAGAATGGTAAAAATTTAACAAAGGTACAATTTCACAAATGACAAAACCAAAGGCAGATTTTACTGCAGCAACATACAAGTGTCCATTTCCAATAACAGAGAAAGCGCACAACTACCTCATATAATAGGTATACCTGTTTTATAATAGATATAAGAAAGCTAACAAGAAAATCTTGTAACCGACAAGGACCTATTTGCTGACTGAATCACAAATGACAAAGGAAAGTGATGGAAAGAGAGCAGCCACTTTCTGTGGATTTTAAGTTATGGCTAGACAGAAATATTTTGAAGAGCTATCAGTGAAATTCTAAAGTTGGCTAGGTAGCAAATAATGGAAATCTTCTAGGCAGATTATTCTTCAGAAGAACCAAATCTTGGCTCAAATGTAGTATTATTATTTCAGTAACTTCAGATTTCTTATTCCTTTGTGAGTTTACATGAATGATTCTAGATGCAGGTTTTGAAATATGGAAGGTTTGAACAGTGCAGAGACCTCTAATCTCTGATTTGGTCTCTGAATTACTCTGACAGATATGTGTCTTCCAGCTATACAACACTTTAACAAAGATCATGAGACTCTTACAAGTTTGCCACACTTAACCCTGGGGAAGTCCTCATATAGCTATTGTCTAATTGTGCGGTACCATAGTTTGCTTTAAGAAAAAATACAGTGTCCAAAAGATATGCTTCAAGTTTTCTTCATTAAGTTTTCTTCAATTTTTTAATAACAAAATTTTTACTGTATTTCCAGGTCACACTATGTAGTGTATTTGCTTTACTATGAATGATAATAGCTAAAGAATGTAATTTCCAGTATCCAGTCAGTTCTGATGACTTCATAGGAAACTTTTCAAACCTTTAAAACTAAGATCATACTTAATTACCTTTGAATAACAGCCTTGGTAGCAATAATTTAATTTTAACAGAGACTAAAATATGTTAACTTTCTCTAAGTTTCCTCTCTTCACTTATTTTTCAGGGGCTAAAAATATTTTTTCATTTATTTGAACTGGGATGGCCTTATATGAAAAATTGTCACATAATGTAACCAAGTCAATAATTTATGGAAAAAAAAAATCAGTTAATAGAAGGATCTGTGTGCTCTTGGGCCACAAATTACCCACTGATATATAAATGACAAGAGTAAAAAGGAGCCTACTTTCATTGCTCTTCTCATTTGGACTGTCAGAAGCCGTTCCTTATCAAAACAGACCAAGAACAAGTGTAATTATCAAAGGGAAAAGAAATAATGGTCCTCTCTATTTCAATAATACTCACCTAAAATCTTCAGCTCGGCACTGGCATAAATGGTGCCGTACTTATTTTCTGCTAAGCACTGATACATTCCAGCATCTGAGACATTCACACTGTGGATCACCAGAACACCATTAACCATCTCAATCCTGTTCTGTAATGGAATAATAATAATAATAATAAATAAAATCTATAAGCTTCAGGCAAAGGGACAACAGACATTATTAAGCTGAAATAAAACTAAGCAACAAATCTTCTTGGAATTCCTTTATATATATATATATAAGGAATGACAAGGATAAAGGAGATGGGGGAAGGCAGAAAAAAAATCCAAAAATATTTGAAGATAAACATTTTTCAGTGCAAATTCACTGACTCCAAGGCTCATTTCTGTCTGTTTGTTTGTTAGTCTGCTATTAAGCCTACATGATTTTTAAAAACAGTTCATCCTGGAAACTTGAATGAGTCAAGAAGTCAGTTGTGGGTATAACATATCTGATGATCTTCACATCTCTAGCAAATGTTTGGTTTCAGTCACCATATTACATTTATAAACGCAAATGTGTAAGATTGTTTGCATGAATAAGAGTGAAAGGGTCTAATTGTCTTCATCATTACTGCAAATACATTATTTGAAAATTCCACTAGTAGAAAACAATTACCATAGCTGGAAGAGAAGCCATTGAAATCTGTTAAGGAAATGTATACTTCATGAGCTGTATAATTTGAACTGCTATAAAATATAAAATATCTCTATATTTCATTATTGCAATTGTTGGAGGTTCAATTAAAAATTGATAAAGAATAAAATGTATACGAATGCAGAGGAAACTGTGAAAACAAATTGTCTCTGCTGTAAGCCCCCAGTTTAAACTGAAAATTAATTTGAAATTTCAGAGCCTGATGTAACTAACATTTTGAAAAATCAGAAACCCAGAAAGAACAGATATCTAAATTGCTTCAATTTCAGGAGTAATAGCTCCACCTACGGAGGCAGAAATAGATAAAGTAAAGGCATATAATCTTATTTTCAATGCCTTACAACTTGAAAAGTAAGCTGTGTTTGTGTTTCCTTTTTCATTGTTTGCGTAATTGGTTGATGTTCACAGATGGAAGTGGCATTCACTGAAAAAGAAATCATTGCATCTTTTATATTCATAAATCCTTTCTGTGAATTCATTTCCAAATGAAGATGCTGTCTCGCAAAATTGAACAGCTTTACTTTAATCTGGAAAAATAAATAAATCTACAAAACTTTTATCTACTCGAAATAATTTGACACTATAAAAATGTAAAGGTGTTAGGCAAAAACCCATGTGATGTGGGCTGACCTGTTGACAATTCAGTGAGAGAAAAATGAACAAAATAAAATAAAAGACAGGCCATGCCATGCATGGTCTTTTAAAAAGAAATGAGAATTTTATTTAGACCTAATTCTAAAATACATCCGTAGTTGACTGTATTTAAAGACTTCACTTTCTAGGAGTTTTATATGGGCATTTGAATGGTCTTCATGATGATTCCTGTTACTTACGGGGAATTAATGGAGTTGGAAACAGATGAAAATAAAAGAGTCATTGTACCTTTTATATTAGCTTGCTAGTGTTTTGAGAAGTAGGATTATGCACAAGCAAAATGTGGTAAATCTCATAATAATATAACATGACACGACATAACCTGACACAACATAAGATGACATATCATAACATAATATAGGATAACCTAAATTGGGGAAAATATGAAAGAATGTGATTCAGCAAATAAAGCACTTTTTTGAGTTGTTACTATCTTTTTATTAAAAAAAAAAAAAGGCATAGTAACATTTTCTAAAAAAGAAAATAGTATAATACCATTACCTTAAGGAAAGAAAGGAAGAAACAAGCACACACACTGGAGATTGCTTAGATGTGCATTATAGTACAATGGCAGATTCTGTTTCAGACACAACTCAGAAGGTTACACCTCCCAAAGATTTCTGAACTGCAGAGAATTAGCGATGGATGCAATTTTACCTCACTTGAGATGGTCCAGAGGGGACATGCATAGAAACGTTGTCTCTGTACTAACACTTCAGAAACTAACAAAGACAGAAAACAGTAATTTCTAAACTGCTTTTCATTACTTTCTTTAACAGGCTTTATCTGAATAAAAGGAGAAACATGCAACATACTGGTGATTCCTCGTTTAATGTACCTGCGGCCAGAGGGGAACTCCATTTTTCAGCCAATGATATGTGGGCCTTGGCTTTCCAGTGGCTTTACATTCCCATCGTAGCTGATCTCCACTGTCTAATTGAGTATCATTAAGTTTCTCCACCCAATGTGGATAAGCTGCAAAAAAAAAAAAATCATACTATATACGAAGGGTATAAACTATAAGTCACTAGCTGATGTGCAAAAACCTAATCAATTACAAAGCTTATATTATGGCCTTTATGAAGTTTAGTTTACTCTGAGAATGAAGCACATTTAAATAAACAGCCAAAACCGAATGTCATAAAATTAACAAAATTTCATAACTTTAAAGGAAATGCTGTAAAGGCACAAGGAAGTGATCAGTATCATAACAAGAAATAGAAATATTCCTGATTTAATAAAGTCCAATGGATTAAATTGAAGTACTATTAGTGCATTAATTATTACTGCATTTAAGAGCATGTGCTTGGTAGTCACAGTAGTGTATTTAGTAACTTTTTGAGACCTAAGCTATTTAAATTTTGGAAAGCAGGTCAGTCATTATAGACTCTGTTTCATGAAGTTTTCTCTGTTCACTAGGAAATTATGATTTATTCAGCTAGGAATGACTGGGCATGTGGTAAGGTATTTGCAAAATTTTGTTCAACTGTCTTGAGTTGAAATCCATTTGAAAATGCTTGCAATGTTTTAAAGCACAGAACCCACGAGATTCTTACCATTCATTAGAAACATAAATTACACAATAAGACAACTAGTCTTTCTTAAAAATAAACAGTTGGCAGGTAGGTATGTGATAATTAGTTTCTAAATTTCATGTAATAATTTGTTAAAACAGCAGAACTTTAAGGCAGCATGTGATCATACAGCTGTATGTAGAATCTTATAAATTTGGAACACTTTGCATGACTTGGTGAGGAACGAGCATTCATATGCAGGAATAAAAATGTATGTTTAAAAGCCACCTTTTGGTTTTTTGCACTGTAGCCATATCAATTTTTATAGCAAAGAGAACAACAGATGAAATTGATTAATGATATTAAGTGTTGAGTTGTGGGATTTTTTAGTAGCAGAGAATAAATAGCTGAAAGGCCTTCATTGCTAAAAGAATGGAAATTCTGCTTGGTATGAATAGAACTCCAGGTCCGTCACAACGAGTCTCTGCATCAATCTGGTAATTGATGTTGCACTTAAACATGAAGAACTGAGTGTAAAAAATAAATCTTTGAATCTAGCTGGCTTTTGACAGGTCACCAATCAAAGACGTGAGAAGATATGAAAAGGCATAACAGGTGACTAACTGATTCTAGCTTACATCTTGTGCATGCCTGATAAAGAAAGTGAAGGAGGTGTCTATCATTCCTAAGCAGAGAATAGTCTGTTTCAGAGTCTCTGACCAGACAGCTGTCAGAAGCTGGAAACAGTAGAAAAAGAATCACTCGTATCCCTTTTGGTGGAAGAAAATGGAGATAAGAGTGACTGAATCTCACCCCCAAACCCAAGACCAAAAGCATCTGCTCGCTTATTATTCATATTACAGTCAAGGCAATGCATGACATGCTCCATATGTGCTCCTCTGTACTGAATTAATTGATTCTTAAATTATATGAAAGGGTCCCATGAAATCCTCGGAAGCAGCTTGCAGCAGTCCCTGCTCACTTGTTGTCTACAAATTGTCCTAAAAATATAATCCAATTGCATTACATACTTGATCCTATTGTTTTATTTTTGAGGTTTTTGATATGCATAAAAGGAGAATGCTGAGAAGTAATTGTTTCCTTTGAAAATTAATATGCTAATATGATTCTGGAAGATGTGACATTTCAAGGTGTAACTAAAAACACATAAACGTCATCCAGTGGTGCCATAAATTCATGAAGTTTCAAAGAGGTGCTAAATTTTTCCTATGTATATTTCATTCTTTTTATTATTTTGATTTTCTCATAATTCTACTGTATGCCCCAAGGCATATCCAGTTTCATTTTGCGTGTTGAATTTGATCTCATCAAGAACCAGAGCATTCAGAACTAGTGTGCAACTGCCTTCTCTTAAATAAAACTGTTTTTCCAAGAATGACTGCAGAATTGTTCTCCTCAGTACACAACTGTCATTCCCTACCCTCTGTCTTGATAACGTAGCCATAGCACAGGTTTTACTCTGTAACCGCACACTTGCAAATCACAGCGCTATATGACTGATTGGTATTAGTGACCTTTTTCATTAGTTGGGGTATTTGTACCCAGTATTTTCTCTTTGCAACCTAAATGGCTTTCGGATTCACAGATTCCCACACCTTTGAGAACAAGGTAGCAAAGCAGTAGGTAGATGTAGCAGGAAGAGAGTTAGACACATGATTGAGATAAATATTTTCATAGCTATTGGGTTTCCTCTTCTCCCTCTATGTACTCTTTTGCCACAAAGTGCTCCCTCTCTGCTCATATGGTCACTCACTGTAACATCATAACTCTTAAAAAAGTGAAACTTGGTGAAAAAATTATGACTGATATACATGTGTGCAAAGAAAACTTAATTCTGTGATTGCACTTAATTTTAATTAGAACATATAAATTCTAAGAAGCATTTAAACTGATTTCAAAAGTAGCATATTTCTTTTTTCCTTTTTATAAATTCAACATTTATCTAGGGGAAAAAATGCATGTTTGCCTGGGTTTTGTCTGTCCAGCAAAGAATTTTGGGGTGAATGTAAGAATAGAAGTATGCAGTAGTCTTTATGGATATTGTGCCACAGCTTTACACCGCACTCCTGAAATTTTAAAATCACTGTCTAATCCTTGATATATGTTGTGCTGCATTTCTGCACCTGTTTATTCAAGGATGTCAAAATGTTTTACAAACACAAATTGGCAATAAATCTGCAAGCTTACAGGCCAGATTTACACCCACTGTGCAAAATGAAATTTAGATGCAGAAAACTCAGCCTCCTTTCTCAAATTATTCCTCAACTTTTAACAGAGAGAAAATTGAGGACAAAATTTTCAAAGAGAAATGAAATCAGATAGTGTTCTAAAATGTGAGAGAATACAGAGTTTGGGGTGAAAAAAGTGTTCTGGACACAAGGCTAATTGGGAGCCCTACAGGAGGAGAAGAATGGGAAATTATTACAGTGAGAAAGAGAAGATAGCAAATATAAACTAAAGGTGCAATCCTGACCACAGAAATCTCTTCCTCTCAAGCCAAGGGGTAATCTGTAGTGGCACCAGTGGATTTTATTCCATACAGCTTTCATAAGGAAGTGTTTAATTTCATTTTTTTTTTAAATCATAATGGTCCATTACACTGCACTACAGAATGCTTCTGCTCTCAGCTTGTTCCGCTCCTCTGTTATGGCAAACCCTCCTTCCTGCTGTAGCAGCAGCTCTGCTCATGGGGCACTGCTGTGAACAGGATCAGGGAATTGATACAGCCAAAAATAATGACCAAAAAAGGGGTTTTGCGGTCTGCTTTGTATCACCACTGTCTGCTCAATTGGTAGTAGTGAGTAGGTAGCACAGAAAAAAACCCCAAAAAGCTCCGAGAGAGGGGCACGGGTTACACAGAACAGCTCCTACCATTGGGAAAAGGCTACTAGCCAGGCTTTGTGGTGCAACTGTAATTATAAAATGTCAACGGCCAATTTCTATGCTGAAATTTTAATTGTTGTGCTTTCTTTTATTAATCAATTTGAGCTTGAAGAAAATTTAATGGAAACTTAAAAGATAAACACTACCTGGGGAAAAACCACACTTCACAAAATAGGTTGCAATGCATATGAGGATGTCTTGCATTGTCAATATTATGTTATTAATGACTATCATTTCTACAGCTGAATTGCCAGAAAGTGCTGATACTACAACTATCCAAAACTGTCAGCATCTGAAATACCACTTTCTGAACATCCACAGTGTCAGCTGCATCAGGCAGCCATGGCTTATCTGGATTGCAGCAGTAGGTAAGAAATGGAAAAAAAGGACTGGCTTGTTATTAAATTTGATCAGACAGGCAAACTGGGTGTCCTGGGCTCTCTCCAAAATACTTTGTGGTGACTCAGATCAGATGCAGCTGATGAAATGAAAAAGATTCAAACAGACAGTGAGTGAGTTCCTACAGATATGCAGACTGTGAGACTGCAGTACGACACAGCTGGTCCTACAGCTCTGAAATTTTACAAGAATCCCCTGGAAAGAAGGAATGATGGACTACATCTGAATTTCTGAGCCAAAATAATCATCGTGTCCTGGAGGAATAGGATGGCAGTGAAAAGAAAAGGAGCTTAAAGGTAAATAATTCATGTTGACTGTTGTTATGAATAAGAGGTACAGCTGGAGACACTGTTTCAAGTAATGCCCCTAAATCTTGCCATATCAGCTGTCAGCAAAGCAAAATGAGAATCTTTTAAAGTAACATATGGCTAAACTTCGCGCTGCTAGAAACCTTCCTACCAAAACTCTCTTACATCCCTGGAAAGGGTTGCCAAGATATGTAGGCCAGTGAGACACTAATGCTGTCTTCAGGAAAGCTGAAGTCTGCAAGAGGCTCACTGAGGAGTATCCAATCTCAAAGACAAGAAAAGGCATTTTTAAGGGGTTAGTAACAGTTTGTGTTTCTGCTGTACTGGACGTGACAGCTGGTTTCTTTCATCTGAAAGCCCTCTGCTCTGACCTTATCCGCTGCTAATGAGTATAGGTGAAACTCTGACTCAGATCTGGTTTTGACTTATCTCTAAGACAGCCTAAAGTATAATAATAGACTTAAGAGAAACTTAATATCATACTAGTCTCCCATATCTGTTAGTCAGAGGAATGAGACAATCTGAAGTGGACATCCTTTCTATATTGTTGAAGAAGTTCTACCAACTAGCAAGCACAAATTTCACACTATTCATAAAGGCAGTGACAGTAAAAAATATAATTTTGACAATGGTGGAGAACTAAAAATATGTATTTCCACCTGGACAGAGTAGAACAAAATGGGGGGTTATGTTGAAAAAGTTTTCTATGGATTTCTAGATTTGCATATCATCTTTATTTCTGCTCGGAACAAAAATGTGCCCAGGCTAATGAGGGAGGCAGAGCTGTTTAGAAGACTACATAATGCTGCTGTGATTTTATGCCATAGGTCTGCAGAGTGGTCTTGAGAAAATAAATTCATTTTCCAGCATCTTAGTTTCTTTCTTGAACAGCACCTTTTATATTCCTTTAACTCTGAAAGAGGGAGGCAAAGATAGCACTAGAAAACAGCTAGTAAGTGTGTGAGCTGGGATACACCTAAGAAGTCATTATTATTTTCAATTTAGACATTTTAAGAAATGTTGCTGAAAAAGACCATCTTTGTAGCTCAATTCCCCAGCCCCAGGTCCCTAGCAAGACCTACTGTACTTCCAGAGAAGTAATTGACAATAAGAATTTGTAATACCAGATAAATATCACTGGGATATTGTCATACGAGGAGGCATCAAGTAGTTTTTGGGCTTTGACTGCTGTTTTCAGCAAAAGCCTTATAAAAACTTTGCTGCCAGTGCAGTATAGATGGCATGTCCGAAATGAAAGGTGCAAACTACCATCTTTGTCATCACATATTTTTGCCAGCATATGCAAAAAAAAATTGAGGACAAAAAAACCTGCCTTTGTCATTAGATGGATGAGAACCAAAAGCAAGGAGAGAACCATCATCCAGAGATATACTGATACTTGCTAAAACCAAGGGACTAAGATAAAGACACTGGAAAGCTGGAGGAGACAGGAAAATTGATTATGCACCTGGAAATATTGACATATGTGGAAAATAAACCAAATATATGATGCCAGTCTACGGTTATTTGATGAAAATGTGTAACAAAGAGAACTGAGTATAGTTAGTAATGGGGAGAAAGCACTAGGAGCATTGGACTGAGATCAAGAAAAGAAAAATAAAATTGATTAACAGGAGAGACTCTTTCTTAAAGGTATCTGTTAGCCTGAGGACATGTCTGAACCTCAGCAGTTGGAATACCACTAATTGTGATATTTGAGGACAGAAAACAATTCAGTCTGAAAGATTCACTGCATGACCTCCTCCAGTAGACCTTTTGTCTTAAGTATTTAAGCTAGTAGGATTCATGGAAGGATAGCAACTGGAGTAGCTTTAATTGATGAGAAGTATATAGGCTTCAATCATGCATTCAGTAAGGGAAACTGGGTTGTAAGTATTCAATCTGATGCATTTTTTTATGCCTACTCAAAAAAAAACTTTTAGAAAGACCAATCTTAGACAGAAAATGTTCAGCACTTCATAAAAATCAGATACTTCAGATACTGTGCATGCCTAGATTGAGAATTTTCTACAAAACCAGAAGCACTTCTCTAAGCTCCAAGCTCCAATTCTTGCAACAGAATTTGACAAAACTCAGGACTCAGGCATGGCAAGCACGAAACATTAATAAAACTGTGATAAAAAAATCCCAAGTTATTGCTAATATTCTTCTCTGACAGATAAACCATGCTCAGGATGCACATAATTTTTATGTATCATATCAGGAGAAAAAAAAATGGACTTTAAATATTATAGTGATACTCTTTAAAAAAAATCCTATGAACATTAAATAACCCCCCATAAACATCAAGTATGAAATTGTATTTTAGACAGTTCTTTGAGAGAATCAACTTTATTTATATCTCATTTAAATGCATTACTAAGAAATAAAAATATATATCTTAATTCAATAATAATTTCATTTTAGAAGAACAATATTTCATTCCTGCTGGACCTTAGCATCCTTCATATGTAGTTAAAGTGTGGACAAAGCATTGCTGCATAATACTGTGTGCAGTTACACTTACTGTACACTTGTAGCTGTCCTCTGAAGACATTTCTTCCACGAGAGTTTTCAGCCTTACATTCATACATTCCCGCATCCTCTAGCTGCACATTAGGTATTTCAAGCACAGCTTGGGATTTTCTCAGGCGGGCTTTACTTGGATTATGACCATTAACTTTCTTCCAAGAGATCGTTGGAACAGGGCTGAAATATTTAGTAAAATTACTGTTAGCACACTTCCACTATGGAGAATAAAGATTCTGCTATCTGGTAGTTTAAACACTTAATAATCTAAGTAGCAATAAAATATAACCACAATTAAGGTTCATATAATGCTTGATATACCTCGCTTTCTATAGGGAATCCTTACCAAATGGTTTGCTACATGGAATATGTCTCTTTCATCCGCAAGGGAGGCAAAATTTTTATTGAGATCAAGTAAATCACTTGAAATACTCTCTCTAGAGCTTCTTTAAAACTCTATCGTTTACTCCTGAACACTTACACTCAATAGGGAAAAGAAAACAACTTCAAAATCTGGATGAATTTAGCAAATTCCAACACATCCCAATTTTCCTGTAATGAAACTGCAGTTCAGGAGATCAGTAAGTGATAATGTCTATGTAGGTAAGGGATTTCAGTACCACTCTGAGTTTTTCACACTGAGGAAAGAAATGGATTAGATGTTTGCACTCATTCAATTTTCTTTTCTAGCCCAAGCACTCATTCATTGTGCACCTGCTGGGCTTACTGGTACAGATATACATTTGTCTAAATATGGAAGATATTGAAGAGGGAAGAAGAAAAGAAAAAAAAAAGAGAGAAAATGCAACTGATACTTAAAAAAAAAAGAGAAAAGTGTTTACTGCTGTAAAGTTTGTGATTACATTTAAACAGTTGGATCTTGTGGCAGTTTGGATGGGGAAATAGCACAAATTCGAATTCAAAGTTCTATTAATTTCTGCCATCATTTGCTAACTTCCCCTTACTGTAACTATATGAAGTTGTATTTAAAAATCACCTTTCCCTAAGAATTTCAGGGTTTGAGACACACAAATACATGGCAACCAACCATGGAAAAAGCTCTAGCTATTCCTCAGATAGGTAAAATCAGGCTGTGAGACGGCAGTTGTCCTCAACGTTCAAGTCAAAATGCTCCAAATTCCTGTACTTTATAGAGATTCAGAAAATTCCCAGACTTGTAGTTGGAGGTCAGAATGTTTCTCTAATCTTTTTCCTGAATATCACAAATCACTGAATTTCATTGAGCCTATTAAAATAATTACCTTCACAAAGTCAATTTATAGTCCCATATAGGATGATATACACTACTTATTTGAATATATGAGGAGGCAAACTTCATTTCCCTTATCAGTTTGCTGCACTCATTACTTCACCTGACAAAAGATACTTAATATTTTAAGTGTGTGTGTATTCATCTCTGAGGTATTGTCCTTACAATACTTTTCTTATTTTTGCAAAATGGCCCTTTATCAGTGCTTGCCATGGAAGAAGTATATGTACAGAAATCAAATCACTTCTTTTTTTCCCTGGTAAATAAATCAGATTGATCTCTTTTAAACTCCAATCATGTATATAGTTTTCTTTTTATTAATGGGTGTGGATCATATGGTGGGTGTGGATCATGTGAGCTCTTTTTTTCCCCTTTTTATCACATAGAGGCTTGACAGCTTACATGTTATTAAAATAAAATTTTAATTTTAAAAATTTTATAAATAAATTTAATTTTAATACTTTCTTGCTGAATGATATAAAATTTTGGTGTCCTGTAGGTTTGGTTTGAGGACTCCTCTGTGCAGTTTGTATGGGTCTAATTTATAAATTTTACTTTCTACTAGAAGTCATTTTACATCAATTACAATTAGATGATTAAAAGAACTTCCCATTCTTATCTGACACAAGTACTTCAACCTGTTTATTTCTAAATGTGAGGTATAAACAGGGTATTTCTGTCTCTGATGCACTAAAAAAGCTTACTGCCATTAGTCCTACCACTTATGATATTCATGTCACATTCATGGCTACTATACTTTGTCAGTATATATTAGTAGTACGAGTAACAGTATTGGGTTTTTTTTCCCTCCCATTTATTAGTTCCCACATTTTATTTCTAATTGCACATTTGATATTCAGATTTATACCCTTTCTGGAAATTTTGTAAGTAAGTCTGTTTTTTGCTTTGTGTTCAGGTTTAAGTGCAAATCTCTTATACACTTGTTCTCTTTCTATATAGAATACAATTATGCCATGATAGGTGGCTGCAAAACAAACCATGGCCAAGCAAGTGTTTCATTAGTCATTATCAATCACAACACTAGTCCATAGCAGGAACTCTATGCTGGTACAGTGCAATACTACTCAGCAACTGCTGGTTTATGCATGAGATAGATAGATGTGCAGGTACACTTTATTTGGCAACACAAGGGTGCCACGCTTGTTGGCCATTGTTGCTTATTTGCTCTTCAGCCCTACTTCCAGAAAGGTTTGCAGTATTATCGTGGAAGAAAACTTGTTCTGCTGAAAACAACTGATAAGAGGAATTTTTTCATAGCCTGAATTTCTGAGAAATAATAAGATACTATAAATTGTGAAAATTGTCTCATTTAAATGCTATAAGATTATTCTGAAAATCAAGTATTCAGAAAATTTCCTTTAAATTGCATTTAACTATTTTTTTTAATTTTCTTTTGTGTCTGCCTCAGGAAGTAAATGTGTGCAACATGGCAAATACAATGTGAACTCATTCTGTGAGTCATTAAGAAACAGATTTTTTTAAAAAAATCACTTTTTTCTTCATCACTATGAGGTAGTAAGTGTTTTTTCAAAAAGTTACTTTAGCCGTGTAAATTTAATGATATCAAACGAAAGTATTCCCAAACCGCAAATTACTTTTCACTGGCAACTTGTAGTTCTGTTTAATGAAGCTTATTTTGCCTGCAAAAGTTACAACTGAGACGTGAATTTTACATCTGAAATAAAAATATATCTAGACCTATTTCTCCTCTGTAACTGTATGAGAATGAAATGAAATATATCTGATTGAGGATGTGAAAGAATAAAATTGTGTGGCTGTTCTAGAAAACTCATAAAATCCACCATAAAAGCTAGGTAATGCATGCATTTATTTTTTCATATTTTCCAAATGATCCACAGCTTTTTAAAAAATAGAGTAACAGCAGAAGTATTTCTAACATTAATACGAGTTTAATGCAATATGCATAATTGTTAACTTATTATAATCCATTTTATTTTGGTCTCAGCAGACATCTATGGGAATAGAGTTTCCTTGCTTATTATGACTCTGTTAACATTCAAACCATATGAGCAATTTAATTCAATTTTCATCTGAGTACAAAGACAAGATTTTAAGATTTTCCTTACTTTTGGAAATAATCTGTAGAATACTTCTGATAAATCTTAGCACCATTGAGAAAAAAACCCTCTACTTGATTCCAGAAATACCATCTTTAAACTTCTAAGTTCTGATAGGTCACTGGTGACTATGATAGACATTACTGTGGGTTTATTCACTTTGAAGAAAATATGAGTTATAATTTTACATTTACGTATAGAAAATAGAATATTTTCATAAGTGCTCATTTTCATAAGTATATTATTTTGGACAAGTGCTATTGACTTTGTTGGGATTTCTTCACAAGTTTCACTGGAAATAAAAATAATTTTTTGAAAAAACTATTGAAAGCAATGTATATTTATTTATTTCACCCCAAAAAATAATTTAGTTATATCTATGAAGTATTTGTTCATTTCCAGAAAGGGGTGAGGTGGACAGAAGAGTAAAGCCTGAATTTTAAAATACCTTTTTCATGGATCTCAACTCCTAGTTTTTTAGCAGTATCTTAAATACAAATGTATAGGTTACTTTTTCTATATTTGGTTGGTAAAAATGGATATGCTTTTTTAAAATATTTTACCTTCTACTGTAATTTCAATTTCTTTCCACCCTATTTCTCTCCACCATGCATCAATGTTCTGAGCTGTGCCTTCAAACCCGCAGGTTCATAATTATACTATATCTTGAAAATCAAATCATGCCTGTGTATTTGACACTAGAAAAAAAACTTTCTCCTTACACCCTCCAGCCTTGCAGCAGAGTTAAATATACTCTAATTATTGTAAAATAATTATGTAGGATTAAAATGTCAAGGAGTATCATGAAATTCTCTCCATCAGATACTTTCCAGAAACGACCATCAGCTATTCACAAAACTCTACCTTTAGAATGTTCCACGTAAATCAGTTAGGGTAAGTTGCAGAGATTTAGGAGACAAGATAATAACTTTTCCTTTCACTTTGTTATTAAAAGTCAGTTAGTACTCATGAAATATAGCAGTAGTGAGTACTGGTGATATAAGAATAGAAATAGAATAGAAGAAAATGAAGATGAGTTTGAAGCCTGTGTGCAGGAACAAGTCTAGGTCTGCAAGTCCCACCAACAGATCTATTACTGCACCAAAAAGTTCAGATGCATGTATCAGTGTCACATACTAATGTGGATATGCTCTTTCTGCTGACTTGTTCTTTATCACACAGAGCAAGGACAGTGCGCCTGCTAGGCTGCATGTCCAGCTCCATGTCATTTTCTCCACACTTCATGTCCTAACACATTAGCACATCTGTAACATCTAAAACAGTGCTATGGATAATGTTTCATTACCTATAATGATTCATTATTCATAGTGAATTATACTCTAGAAGCTTTTCTCTGCTGACTGATCAGAGCCTAAAGCAATTACTTCAAGCTTTTTCCAAATTCTTAAATTCAAGTTAATAATGAACGTAAGAGTCATCTGATTCCAATGTAATCAATCAAGAGAACAGAAGATTCACAATAGGTGAGGTATTGTATTCACAAGTTGTGAGTAAAGGAAAAAAGCTACTCTGCAATCTTTGGTTTCTCCATTTAAAAGTTAGGAAAATGTTATTTACTCTTAATGAAATCATAACAGCATGGCTAGTTGATGAAAAATTTAGTAGAAAAGACATGAACATCTCCTCTTGTTGATTGAGTGCTGGACACATGGTAAAATTCCATATTACATTTATGTTATCATAATATAGCAGTTGCTATATTATGGAATGGAGGAGATGCTGAGCTACTACAACTATTAAATACGGACACAAGTATGCTTTGTTTTTAATTCCACCATTCAGTGATCCTTTTTTTCTAGTCTCTGTATGACATTCTACAGCAGTTTGCTGGCAGTTGTCACTCTGAAATAAATGGATATTATTCTGGAAACTATTAATGACATAACAAATAACAGCCTTTAATTTGATCAAGGCTCTTGAGAAGATAATCTCAAGGAATTTGAAAAGCAAAATATATATATAACATCTGCTGTGTTAGTATGGAGGATAATATATATTAAAATGGATAATACACATTCATATGGACTCACAGAGCCACAATACTAGAGTATGACAGTGCTTACTTGCCCTGTGTAAAGCTATTTTATAACTGGCCTTCTCTCATGTCATTTTACTCCATTCCTAACTTTGCCAAGGCAGAATTTCTGTAGCTGGCACATTAATTGAGGATTTCCTAAATCTGCTGTACAGATATGGCTAATGTCTGTGTAGATATAATTCCAGATGACTAGTTACAACGAGTCCAGGACTTCCAGAAAAGAACAGGTCTGCAGCCAGTCATAATGTAAACCCAGTTTGGGGTATGCAGGACACCTTTGAACAATATGATCGGCTGCTGATCTGAAACAGCTGATCAACTACAGATTTTGAATTCAGGGAGAGGGATGATTTCTGGAAGTGCCAGATTTAAAGCTCTTGTACCACACACTACTATACACATTTATTTCTTTGTGGGAATTCCTGAAGAGAAATACAAAAAATGGTAACTATGGGGCCTACTATTGACAATTGACAGAATATGTTTCCTTCTGGTCACCTCTACTTCTGACACAGACAGAAAGCCTACATATGTGCTTGTGGATTGTAAGCTCAAAGTGAAAAAAAAACCAAAATGCTCCTCCATCTTTGAACCTAAAACAAAGCTATGTAAATTAATGAACAAAGTCTGTAGTAGCATTTAAAGGTTTTCTTTGATGGCCATGAGAGAAAGTGAAGGGATTGGTAATGCTGCTTCTTCAAAAATTAAATTCTACTGACAGCGACTTGCAATTTGGTGGGTTTATTTCCCCACTTTCAACATGCCATATGGTAAAAACAATTAATTCTTTTTTTTTAGATGTACATAAGAAGCATTTAGTCAGACTAAGGGAGAATGTGGCCTAGTGCTCCTTGAGATTTAACAAAGAATCTTTATTACATCGCTATGAATGATTGCAATATTTGTAACAGCATTATGAAGTCTATGCAAGAACAAGCCCACTTCAAGGAAGGCAGAAATCAATTCAGCCTGAAAAATAAGAACAAAATCCAATCCTGGTCTAGCACCTTATGACATAAATTCTTATTCAGTATGAGCTAAAACAAAACTTTAGATTGATGAAAGTCTTAGAAAGATTTATTTGACATAATCCATATGTGCTATCAAAAGAAAAAGAAAAAAAAACAACCCTCCTGGATCTATTTCTGTCTTATATAAACAAACAGCTTGAAGATGCTATGTTCATGTTTAAAAAGGTTCTTTTCTCCCATCACAAATTTATTTCCAGGGGAAAAGAGATCCCTGCCTACAATGCTGACAAATGCTGTTTCTATTGAGAGTGTTCATCTCCCTCTTGGAATTGCTTTGTTATCAGTTGTTTAAGAGTAGGATTCACAGCTTCCATGTTTGGCTTCTGATGATATTAACTTTTGTTAATAAGTTCCTAAAGTAAGAAGTGGTATGAAGGGATATGAAGGAATATGATTTTTTGTCCTATGGGATTTAGAAACATATATTTCTACACCAGTTTTTGTCTACATCTTGCAGTTTAATTTGAGCAAATTATCCTAATACCCTATTGCCAAGGTTTCCTGCTTTTAAAAAGAGAAAGCAGCCTCTTTAAGTGTCTGTGACCTGTAGATTTAAAAATAGAACATCATGACAAGAATTGCTTTTGGAGCTGAAGGCAAATTACTACCTCTGGATTTTACATTGAGAATTTTCTTAATACTCAACAATACTAAGATGCTAGCAGTCTTGTTCCCCTAGTAATCCTCCTGTATGCAGAAAAAACTTTGGATATTTGAATTCCTAGTTTCAACAACAAATTGGATGTATAGCATCTAGAATGATTTGCTTCATTTAATGCAAGCCAGGGATCTTGGCATGTCATTAAATTACAAGTATCATGATATATTTAAAAGACAAGTCTAAATTAGCTTTCTTTTTGCCTGCGATTTATATATTAGATCTGGTTAGAATTCCTCAAATCTCCAACCCTTCATTTATCAATGTAGTAATTCATCATGTTCTTTCATACTTTGTTTTGACCAGCAGTTCCGTGTAAGGGATAACAATGTATGTGCTATTGTCACCAGGATTCAGTGGAAATGAGGGCTGTTAATATGCTCTTAATATCCTTACTATAGAATCGTGTTATCTGTAATGTCAAAGGTGTTTCTTTGTGTCAGTATTATTGTGGGAAGAGGCAAGAACTGTTTTCTGTTCATGGAAAAGTACAAGGAGGCTTCATTACTTCTGAAAGACAATACATAGAAAGGAGCAACTGGTGGGGCTAAATGGACATTCCAAGAAGTATCTGTATACTTAGCAAAGAGGCACTCATTCCTTGAGGCTTTTCATACAGTTGCCCAAGATTAAAACCAGCTTATACTCAGGGAGAAAGCTGTGTATGTTCCAGTCACTGAATTTAAGCAAAGGTCAATCACAGTATGTCATGTATGAAGGGGAAATGCCTTCAGATAAAGTAGTTACTTTCAAATGGACTGAATTTAGAAAAGCCTTTTCTTTCTCTTCTGCAAATCCTGCATGACACTCAGGATGCAAACCCTTCACAAAATATTCTACATTTCTATGATACTATGATTCAGTGTCTCTTGACTGCCACAAAACTGCAAAGATTCCCTGACATATCCCAAAGAAATGCCCAACAGAACTGTCATACCTGGCCCTGAAAACAGTGAAGCTTGTTTTACATCACAGATCCTAATACCATTTTGTGTGTACATATACATATGTAACAGTATGACTCATGCTATATTCCCTTGTTTGTAAGCAATAATACTCAGCTACTTCTTGCCACCTAGACCACTCACTCATCTCGATGCCCTTGAGATGCAGAGTAGGATAGAAGTTAATTTTAAGTTTGTTTTAAACTCTGCATTTGGTCTGCTACTCTTTAACATGATATCAGGGCTGGAGGGAGAGGTGAATTCATAGACTTGTATTAAAAAGATTTATGTCAGAAAAGAACTTGATCTCAAAATAGAAATCCTCATCAGACCTTTTTTGACACTGGATTAGTGGGAAGGGGTCAAGTTATGGGAAGTTTTCATCAGATTCACTTGTCTCTTTATAGCAGGAGATGCCTGCAAGGTCCAAAAGCAAGAAGAGTCCTGCTCTCTACAGCCAAAAACCAAATACTAGTTCTGAAACATCCTGGAACAGTATAAATCAGGCAATATTTGATTAGCCAAAATCAGCCAACAAAAGGATTAAAGTCAGGGAGAAAGATATGGAAAACCTGGGTTTTAGCTTTGACTGGCAGACTGAAAGGAAAAGTTCTATTTCACAGATCTGAGGAGCAGAGAGGGTAAAGTTTTGTCCTTTGCAGGTAAGAAATGATATGGTGCAATACTGGAAACTTGCATTCACCACACTGAGGGACCTAACCGCATGTGTAGAGAACTATGCAGCCTGGACCTGTAACTCATTATAGGATTATTTGTGAATTTTGTGTTGCTGGCAAAAGTCACCTATAGCTGAAGTTCAGAAGAAGAAAAGAAAGGAACTAGGCACTATAAAACCTTTGACTAAAGATGTACTTCCTGGATGCCTTTAACCTTCCTTCTTTTCTGAAAATACTCTCTTCCTCATGACATGATTTGGCAAACACTGACCAGACCTCACAGAAACATCCAACATGTGTCTTTGCAAAGTCTATCTTTCTACACCAGCAAAAAAGATTTGCAATATTTATAAGCCTCCTTTATAGCCATTACCCTATGTCATTGTCTTAATGATCAAAACCAGAGAAAAATAATTTCTTCACATACCTCATGCAGTTCTCCAGCATTATAGTCAGGCACCCTTCATCAGATCATAAAGATTTTTTTCTATCACCACACTGATCTTTGCTTAAATATAATATTCATTTATCCATTCATTTTTTGCTTTATTTCTGTATATTTCAAAATCTTCATTTAATTCCCTCTACATGTACATAATCTTCAATGAAAAAATTGAAAGTGACATAAAATAAATGATAACATTTTTAATAGAAGCTTGAAGAACAATTTAAAAAATCTGTTAAAAGATAATCAAGTCAAGGAGGTAAGTTAAAATTCTATACTCTATGGATTTAAAACACTGAGATATTTATTAAACAGAATTGAGCCAGTTTATTGTTTCAAGATAAACTACAAGTCATTAAATTTCATTCACTTTGTGACTTAAATGTAGGCAACTTCTCCTTATTTGCTTTATTTTATTTTACTTTATTTTATTTTAATTTAATTTTATTTTATTTTATTTTGAAAGCTAGATATAAAAATGGACTATCAGATGAGTTCTTGCAAGCCATATTACAGATGGGACAAATGTTTATGACTCAGCTACAAATCTCGTCAAAACAAAGTTTATAATAGACTGATTAAAGCAACTTTTAACTGTAACAGCATGAACAATATTTCTATCATGACAGCCTCATCATAATTCAGTAAAAAAAGAAAGTCAATATCTTCATTTTATCCTTGTCTTTAACAAAAATTTCACAATATAAGCATAGCCTTGATATTAGTAAAGAGAAACACCCTAGCATTTAGAAAGAATATCGATATACTGTGTAGATGTTATTATTTTACAGAAATAGCACAAGCATAAAACACTCCCTCAAAAATACAGAAAACCAGGCATCTAGGCTAGTAAGAAAAATTGTCTGTCAGCTCTGTTCTCCATCAACTCTTTTGATTAAAATCTCTAGGTGTTCACCTACATGTTTAAAAAAATAACCACAGTGAAAAAAAGATTGCACAAAACTTATTGGTTTTGGTGTGGCGTTTTGTTGGGGTTTTTTAGCAAAACAATCTTGTTGAGGTTTTTTAGCAAAACAATCTTTTTGGTAGGCCCAGGGATCCTATTTTAAAAACAAAGACCAAAAACTTTGATAACCTACTAGCACAGCAACAGCCTACATTCTCTAATTTGTTCTAATGAGAAATAAAATATGATTACTCACTCAAAATTGGTTGTTGGCACTATCATAATACAAACTGCATATACTCTTTTTCTTCTGGCTGGAGTCAGAAAACCTTAGCAGTGTGAAGTTTATGAGCAGAATAAAATAGAAGCTGCTGTATGGTGTGATGCATGACCAAAAATGCAGTGAAGAAAAGGCTGAAGCGTGAGGGTCAGGTAGGGTGTGTGCATTATACATGTTTTGACATTAAAAAATCCGTGTTAGTGGGTGTAGAAGAACTATTTGAAAGGGAAACAAGCTAGAGTTATATGTCAGAAAAAAAAACAAAAAACAAAAAACAAACAAAAAAAACAAACAAACAAACAAAAAAAAAAAGCAAAAGAAAAAAAAGTGATACATTTCTGACGCTTCCTTTTTCTTGCTCTTGTCTGACAGTAAAGGTTTGTGCTCAGTGACTGCAACTTACAGTTTTTCATGTGAGCTTTGACAAACCAGTCCTGTATCATTGTTTAAGCTATGAAAAATTGTTCATTTTGAGGCTCTTACCAAAGCCACATATTTCCATCCATGCCTGCTTTTAAGACCCACGTTAAAATAATAGTATTAAAATCATTTAGGAGATAACAATACTTCAAGGTCAGGAAGTGTCAAAGTGTTCTTGGATGGTTGTCACTGGAAATGCTTGATTAATGAATATATCACATGGTAGAGGACTTAAAAGTCCTTTACCAGTGTTATTTTCATATCTTTCTAATGAGCAGCTAAATGAAGACATCAGAATTCTTCCATTTTAAAAAGTACATGCAGAAAAGGAATGAAATAATTAACCAGTTGCCTCCAGATATTCTTGGGATCAAAGTCAGTAGAATTTTAGAGAAAATAAAAATGACATCCTGCTGTCATAGAAGGCAGTGCCCAACAAATTGCATTTCTGCAGCAGGAAAAGCCAGCAATGCTTTGAATTGTGCAAGAGTGTCAGATGGAGAAATTATGTTTTTTTCACCAGAATTTACCCGAAGAACAAAGTCAAGATCTGTCTTCTTGATTTACAAAATAAACTTAATTTCTGACATTGAAATAATGGACATGTTGAAAAAAGAGGCTCATTGAACTACAAAGAATAACCTCACTATCAATAAGCTCATTTATGTGTTTTATAAAAATAAATTGTTTTGTCTTTTTAAATAACAGAATTCCCAAGCAGTGAAAATCATGTTACCCAACAGCAAATGTTACCAAACTGCTGGTTAGATTTATATGTTTTAATGAAAATATTTTGAAATCTTCTATGTATTAAGTTTTAAAGGAAATATAATTCTCTTTTTTACAGTGATTATATTGCTCTATCAATGCTTAATGCAAATGTTAATCAGGATTTAAAAATTCTGTAAACTAAAAAGATATAAATCCATTTTTATGAAAAAAGATAGATATTAATACTTGGTTATTTCCAGTAGTTCTGTTTTTTAAATTATTCTTTTTTTAATAAATATGTTCCTCTGTCATGTTAGGAAACAAACATAAATTCAAGTGTTCCTGTTAAAAAAGGACATAATTAAATGAGTGGCAGAAAATATATCTGTAAATAGAATATACTTATATGTACACGTAATGGATCTTTTTTAATAACAATTTAAATATAGGGATACTGGGGAGGGACTCTTCATTAGGGACTGTAGTGATAGGACAAGGGGTAATGGGTTTAAAATTAAACAGGGGAAGTTTAGATTGGCTATGAGGGAGAAATTCTTCACTGTAAGGGTGGTGAGGCACTGGAATGGATTGCCTGGGGAAGTTGTGAATGCTCCGTCACTGGTGGTGTTCAAGGCCAGGCTGGAAAGAGCTTTTGGTGGCATGGTTTAGTGTGAGGTGTCCCTGCCATGGAACTAGATGATCTTCAGGTCCTTTCCAACCCTAACTATTCTGTGATTCTATGAAACACAAGTTATGGAGTGGATGTGACAGTGGATACAGCTGCAAAAACAACTTTTCTACAAAAGAAGGCCAGCATAAATATCCATCACAAATCACAAAACATCACCAATTGCAAAATGTACACTCTGATATATAATAAAACAATTATTTTCTTTTGACTCCTCTCTTTATCATGTCTTCTGCTATACCTCAGGAGTAAATCATGGACACATGCAGGGATTTCTTAGCCAATGACTGATGCTCATTACAAGCAGCATTATCTAAGACAAATAACTTTGTTTTGAGAGATTTTACTCTTGTATTACTTCAAATTCTTTAACAGCAACAAAGCCTATTTGTAAGTGGCATCAGTAACATAATATTTTCATTTGTAAGGAGAGCAGCTACATACTTCTTGGATCAGAATAAAATCCTTCTTAGAGAATTTCTGTCAAGCAATTAAGACATTTGCTCTTAGTTTGAAGGCAAAAGCTGCACAGCTCCAATTTATATAATTCCTACAGACATACTGACTGGCAGTTCTAAATAAACACTATTAATAAATCATTAATCTGTAACTAAAGACTATTCTCTTTCTGGAATATTTGCCAAATGTCTACCTCAGGAAATCTCACTGGAACATCTGTTATTCTCATAATTACAGTGGAGAGAGAAGAGTGTTTCAAAGAGTTAAATTAAAGTGTGAGAAAACCAGAAGCACATTGGTTTTGAGACTGTAACAACTTTTGCATTATTTACAGTAAGAAATAAAAACACCAGGTACCAAAATGCTAAATGAAGAATGAACTAATTAGTGCTGATACAGTTAGGTAACAGCAGTGTAACAAGGAAGATCCTTACAACCTATCAGGAATAAGAGATGATGGCAAAAAAAAAAAAGAAAATTATGAAAATGAATGGGAAAGCTGACGCATTTTTTACCTCAGCCTTCAGGTTTCAAACGAGGCCTAAAATGTCATTCATGCAATTATTACCATATCAGGCTGAAAGCAATTTCAACTCAGCTGCTTTGATTGTTCATTAATGGCTGCGAAAAGAAGATAGGGAATGTGCATGGTAAAACTAGCTGTCCATTATAATAGCAGCAAATGGGGTCAACTTACTAGATAACCTTAAATTCCTTGATCATTCAGGAATTTTTGTTTTGTTTTTTGTTCATTAAAGGTTAATGCTAAATATGACCTTGGAAATAAGCTTATCCTTCTGTCGCGGGAAACATCGGGAAGAACTTGGATACGCTCAATATGAGTGATCAGCAAGCTTCAAACTTTACTAGGTGATGCTACAGGTTTATAGGGTCCTTAATTAGCTAATGCATATTGCAAAATTAGAGCTCATTATTGGCTGTGCACTACAAGGCTAATCCCGCTTTAACTCCCCTTGTTATGCTCATTCCGTACACCTTTCACATACATTCCTCAGATAGCCGTATTGTGCCTGTTAATTAGTGTTTACAGCAGGCCTTGAGGCACTGAGGCTCCTGCCGAATCGGCTTCCTGGCCGTATCAGCCCGTGAAAGACTAAACTCGGTGTTTTCCCAGCTCCTGCTCGGCCAGCTGAATCATGTCTGTGTGACCCTTCTCTGTTAACCATTTCTCTACATCCTTCACCTTCACCTTCCTTATGTGGCTGTTTAAATAGTGACTGGTTTTGACTAAATCTCGGGATGCTGATGATGGAAGGTATCAGTAGATGCATTTCTTGCCTGTCAGTTATGGTTACAAAGGACAACATGCGACATGCTTCCTCTTCACTAGACAGTAACAGTTGACTTGTAATCTGTCAGCAACTGGAATTTAATTCCAGCAAAATGAAGAAAATAAGAACTAACACACTGGTTACTGCTTCAGCAGTAGCCAAGAGGCTAAAAGTGCCTGGTTGCAAACTATTGACCTGGCAGAAAATTGGTTAGTGCCACTGACAGTAGAGAGCCTGGAGCTACCAGCCTCTGCAGAACAGCCCTTTTACTCATATATTTCAGGGAATCTTTCTATTTATTGCTTTGCTGACCTCTCTCATGTACCTCTTTCCTTTTCTTTACTATGTATAATACAAAATACAAGTTTTACCCTACAGAAGTTCTCTCACATTTGATTTCTAAGCTACTGCTTCCGTTTAAGTTGTGAATGAATATGCAAAAGCCACTGTTACTACCTAATGGCTCCTGATATGTGGGCTACGGTCTCACACCTTTTGTTTGAACTGGATTAGCTATGTTCCATCTCTCACTCAACTTCAACAGGCCCAAATAGATGCAATTCAAATACTTTCTCAGAATTTCCCTGTAACTATTCATTAACATTTTCTGTTGACCTGCTCACTGAGAATATCCGGTTATCAGTCAAACAGGAAAAATAGGCAAAAAGGGAAGCAAGTTTAAGACATGTATCATCCAGCCAGTAAATAAGACCTGTTAACCAAAAAACTGAACAAAAAAAATCCGAACAAAAAAAATCCAGTGACACATGAAGGTCAAAATTACTACAAAAACATTTTAGAAGTCTTCTTGGGTAGTAGAGTCAGGCTTTGAATATGTGCTTTGGAAAACCAGACCTGCCGAGCAAGCTGGAGTGGTGGTCCTCAGGACATAGACTGTTTCAGAACTCCTTTCCTGTTATGCCTTGCTCCTACTAAGATAAGTAAGAAAAATTGGGATGGAAGATACATTACTCCTCAGGCTAATTGATTTGTGAAGTTACTCCACAGGAGTTACAAAGACAGATCATTCCACTATTTCTTAATCAAAGCCAGGCTGTAAGAAACCTGTATATATGCCTTGATTAGCTGTGAACTACAAAACCAAGCAGAATATATGATATTGAGCAGCATGACTTTGTGGGGTGCAGGAGACGTACAAAAGGAACACCACTATAAAAAGGAACTGAAAAGAATTCAACACAGTGAGATTTCTCTCAATACACACACCCCCACATAGAATTTGATGGTGTATTTTGGAAAAAAAATTAACCCTTTCTATTTTTGTATATGTCTCTAGTGAAACATCACTGATGGAGCACCTGATTTTAGCTACATATATGTACAGAAGGAAGAATAACTTCTTTCTGCTTAACTGCATATTACCTTTCCAGCCCTTACTCTTGGCAGCAATAATAAGAGTAACTGCCACAATAAAACTGATATAGTACCAATTTCACCCTATATTCCATAATCAGAATAATGTATAGAAATAATTTCCTTCTTATCTAATTTATATGAAATAGCAAACAAGTATTTCTAAAACCTTTCTCTCCCTAAGTTGATTTATCAATAAATATATGAAACCTACTTTGACAAGAACACTAAATACCTGTTCTCTAGTAGTGCTATTAGCTCAGGTAGAAACAAGAGAATTGGCACTGCCACAAAGTGTGTTAGGATATGTTTAAAACATTGTGCTTTTAGCTTCATATATAAGCTCTGAATTTGGGAAGATAAAAAAAAAAAAAAAGAGAAAGCTGCTCATCTTGTTTGTTCTCCAACTATATTTTGGCAGAATAAACTCTCATTTACTGATTTATGGTAACACAGTGATTAAAATGGGTGGGTCTGGTAATTTTTTCAAAAAAAAAAAAAACCACCAACTTTTCTCTTTTTTTGTTAGAAGAATATTACTTTTTATTTTGACACACTCTTATAACTTGAATGAATTACTGTCAAAAGAAATGGCTGGGCAGCGAATTAATAATTGGCTATTTAGTCAATTGGTTAGTCTGTGCAGTAAGAACTGTTTGTGATAATGAAATCCAGCAAAATAATGAAACCACAAATTAGGCATGTCAAATCTTAATAAGCAACAACGTCTAATTATCAAAGAATCTGTACTTACTTGCCAAGTGCAAAACACTCCATCTTAACAGTAGTTCCCCTTGCAGCTGTAACTGTGTAAGGAAAATGGACTTCAATTTTTGGTTCATACTCCCCCATCACACCTGGAAAATAAGGAATGTTTAGAATGTGAAATATCATCAGTTTTCTACTTGCTGAGATAATCACAGGAAAACCCTGTGGCTTGCTTTTTTGAACCTTCCCAGCAGTAAAGCTTGTAATTGACAGAGATAACCTTGTTTGTTCTGATATGCTCTGCTCAGGTCCAGTACATATTCTAAAGTGCTCTTGAGTTAGCAGCAGCACAACAGTGAGCTTAAGGCAAAGGATTTGTTTTTTCAAAAAAGGGTTAATGTTTACATTTTGAAAGATTAAAGCAGGCAAACTATTTGAAAGGAGTGAGAATGTTCAAAGACCAAATATTTATCTACTAGTGCAGTCACATTTATGAAAGATAAATCAACATCATCATATGAAGTCAACCGAGGACCTTATACGCTCAGCAAGAAAAATTCAACTGATGTAACAGCATTTGTGTACGAAGACAGAAACACAGGTATGCAAACACATATAAGGTCCACTTATTCGTTTTCAGTTACCTTTTAATTCAGGAGATGATTAATTTTATCAGGACAACACGCTTAGCACCATCAGACACAACTAGAAAAACATTTAGGAACGAGAAAAATATATACACTGACATCAATATAGTTGTCTTGAATTTGCTGTGGAGTGACTGACAGCTTTGGAGAATCACAAGAGTTTATGAAATGAGAAATGACCAGGGAAGGGAGGCAGGTTTTATAAGGAGAGGTGAGAGGTTTGTATTTGGCGCAGCTTAGAGGAAATGTCATGATCAGATTGGCAGGAAAGTATGACTGTAACAGTGCTGTTCAGTTAGACAGAAGACAGGCTACTGAGCTAAGCAATGCTCAGGAATTAAAAGCAACATTAAACAAACTAAAAGCTGCTCAGATTTTTAGATAAGGAAAACTGAATAAAATTTGGCTTGTGGACACAGCAGCAACAAGTCTAAGTCTAAGTCTAGCCTGAATCTATAAAAAATGAGTCAAGAGTCTCCAAAGAATTCTAGAGCAAGCAAGTAAGAGAGCAAAAGAGAGACAACAGATATACCTTATTCAAGAAAGAGAAAGAAAGGAGCATAAGGAAGAACATGGAAGTAGAAGAATATGAGATTTGCAGCTGAGAGAAGACCAGCTGGCAGAAAAAGATGGAAAACAACCCATAGCCTATTAGAGCAAAAAATAATATAGAAGGCTGAAAAGGTAAACATATATTTCTAGCATTTCAACTTTTTCATATGGACTCAGGAGCTTCCTGTGGGGCTGTGCTGTCTTCCTCCTGTTGTCCCACAGGCTTCTGCAGCTTGCTTCTGGGAGGAAGCTGGAACTATATTCGTTTAACCATGTCTTTGGGAGCTTAAGTTTAGAGAGAAAATCTGAATGTGTCTGACATGAATCAAATGACAGAAGTAGAAAGCACAAAATGCTTTAAGCTCAAATGATGCAATCCCATAAATAATGTGGCTTTATAAGTAGCAGGAGATTTATTTTTTAAAAAAACATAATCATACGAGTATTACGTGTACTAGCAATAGTGACCCAATTTTCCTAGAAAACATGGTTAAATCAATTTTTTTGACATTGCTTTGTGAACTTGTGGAAAAACACTGTCCTTTGCTTAAAAAGACAAATTCTGAACCAATTCTCCATTAAAGCTTAAAAGGCTTTTTTTTTTTTTTTTTTTTTTTTGGTAGAAAAATTAATATTATCCTTTGTGTCCTGGGTATTAAAATGAAGTCAGGGCATCAACCAAACTGTAGTCAATTGCCATTTTCCCTAAACTAGACTGAAATCTTTCCTAGTCTAACCTGCCATAAAAATTCTATTCCCATAGGCTTGTACTGTGTCAGTAAATTACATTATTTAATTACACTCCTTGTGACTTCTTTTACTGTTTCTGTTTTTTTGTTTGTGTTTTTTTTTTGGTGTGTGATTATGAACACCAGTTTCCAATTCATCTCAGTTCATTCATGATTTTATAGAGTATCTGTCACATCCCTTAGCTGTGCCTTTTATAGGCTTAAAAATCCCAGACTATAAAACCTTCATTAAAGTGGACCTTTAATAAACTTCTAATCATTCCTAGTGCCTATATTGCACAATTTCAAACTCCATTCTATCATTTTGAGATGGGAAGATGAGAACGACACAGCAATAATGAAGTGGTAGATCTTTCTATCACATTTTTTCTCCTGCTGTTGTTTTTGTTTGTTTCTTATTTTTTTAATTATAATTCATTTCTATTTACCTTTTTTGGACTTGAGCTGATGTTCATTCACAATGGCACTTGAATTACCAATAATATATAATAAAGGTATTTATACTTTTAGGTTTGGGTGTTACATAAATTTGTACTGGGTGACATTATTTACCATCTTTACACTCTATTATCATGATATCCTTTTGCAGCTTTTCTCAGTTAGTTTAACTAGCCTTAATAATTTTACATCAATAAGCTTTTTTACTACTGTGTTCATTTCCTTTCCAGATCATTTATGTTTTGAATGCTGAAGTCACAGAAAAGGAACTAGATGATTTTAAGGTCCTTTTCAACCCTAATTATACTAAAATTCTATAATTCTATTTTGTGGCTTCACTGGCTGTCTCCCTGTTCTCCAAAATGTTCAGATGCTCCTAAAACAGGTGGGGTTTTTTTTTCCATGTGTTTTTAATTCAAAATGGGGCTGCCCTTCAACCCTTCTGAGAATTAAATTTCTTTGACAGCCTTTGATGAGTGACACTCTCAAGAGCTATTTGAAACAAAAGTACACAGCAGTACCTTGACCATTCCTGGTCATATTCCTCAATACTTTTCGGGAAAGTTGCATACTGATAAAAGCATGACTTACCTCTTTAAAAGCTGTGTTCATGGTATATGACTGTCTGGTAAGACATATTACTGTATGGATATGTGATAAATACCATCCCTCTAATTGTAATTTTCTGTGCTTTTTCTAACAAAACACTTGACACAGAAGTCAGACTTACCAGTCTGTAGTTCCTTAGACGTTTGTAGGAGCCTCTTTAAACCCCCCCATACCTTTTCTGCCTACACTCCTACGCCTGAGGCCCAGTGAAGGAAAATGGTCTCTTTTGCGTCTTTCTTTATGAGTTTGGCCTTGGGGATTTGTTAATATTTGTAATATCAATATTTCATCTAAAATCACATATATTAAATCTTCAGTTAGGAGAACTTCAGTCTTGATAGGAGGACCTCCATAAATTCCCTTGTAGTAAACACTACTGAAAACAGTTCATTTACATTTTGTGATGCAGTATTATACTCCTGAGGTACTCCTTTTAAAATTCTGGCATCGGTTGACTGTGCAAACTTGCTGACACACTTTGTGGTTCAATGGATTTTTAAAAAAGATGATTTTTTTTCCTTTATGCAAGGCTGAAAATTGCTGTGTTGATTTGTCCTTTACTATTAGCATTTGCCTTGTTTAGCCCTGAAAAAAAATGCATTTTGGAAATAGAAAGATGGTATTCTTGTGTTTAAATTAAGACAGTATTTATGAACACATCTGAGGAGCAATATTATCTTTCAGATCTTATGTTTTTAACTTACATTAACTCTCTTTAGTAGGTGCAATCTGTAAAAATATTGAATCACATTCAACAGCCATGCCATAATTTCATATTCAGAATGAAATTCTGGTCTACTAAAGCTTTGTACCACGTCCTGTTCTTCTGGGTTATTGTTACATTAGCAAGTGACATGCCTGCAGCAAGTGGCCAGAAAATGAAAAAAATTACTGAGCAATTGCTCAGTGTCCCTATGAAAATTAGGAAACAAAAGTCTATTATTGCAAAGAGATATTTTTCGTCCTTATATTTGTGACATTTGAGACCAAGGAGGCCATTAAAGCTGCATAGACATCGAGAGAATTACCAAGGCCTTACCTACCCACATTATACTATAATTGCTTTGCTATGGCTGTTGTACCTCCAGGATCTTTATATTTTCCAGTTTCTGTTATGGTCACTAAAAGTCAGTAATGGTAAAACAATCACCGTCTGCAGTTTCATCAAGACTTCTGTTCATTTGTACTGGGTGCTAAAAGGAACCTGAACTTTTAAGAAATACCAAGGCATTGAGTTATGTGCAATAGAATCAATCTCTCTCAGGCTTAATATACATGAGTCTCTTTCAGAGGTTTGGCTAAGGCCATAAAAAATTCTCTCAGTCATTTTTTATTTTCAGTTATCAAACATGAAATACAACAATAAATAAAATTGATCAGCACAGAATAGAAACATAATATACAATTTTTAAGTGGCTAACAAATCATAGAGCTCATGTGGTCTGAGCACTGTAGAACAGGGAGTCTTTCTCAAAGCTCCGGTGCTGTGCCTTCCCAAAAAATATCTCATTTTGGACAACCTTTTCCCTTCCTAGAGATGATCCCCATGATTCAATCTTCCTTAGGCTTCTTTAGTTAGTTTATTGCACTCCTTATTTTACAAGCTACGTTTTTCAGCTGAGTAGGTAGTGCTGAATTTGTGATTGATATGAAACACTGCTTCAAAATCTAAATTACCAGATCTAGAATTTTCTTCTGGGATGAAATAAGGGCTGAAAGACAATTTTTTTTGCTTAATTAAATCTTGGCCCTGAGTTCTATTCTGAAAAAATACCACCTTACATTTCCCAGTCTTTGTGTCTCTGCCCTCTCAGTGTCTGTGAGGAGAGCTCACCTTATGCCTGTCTAGCTGGGGTCTTCCCTGGCTAGGTGAAGTTCAACTGAGACGAAATACCTTCCTGCTGTATCTCTAATTACTGAAAAAGGCACTGATTCAAATTGCTGAAAATACCTCAGGACAAGCACAGCTTGGCCTTATTAGAATTGATGGCTTGTTCGTCACATGGTCAGAAATGGTTCTCAATATTTATAGAAGAGTTGACTTCCCTATTTGGTACTTCAGATATTTTTCACAATCATGCAAATATCATAGAGCAGTTCTCCACAAATCACATATTCTCCAACCCAGCAAAGAAAAAATATTAAGAAAATCAGATTTAATTTTAATAAGTGGTTTCATTTAAGTTGCTCTTCTGACTTGGATGCAAATCTGTGGCTTAAGTTCACACTTCTGTGATGCAAAGTGTCCTATGAACCCTTAGCTACTTTGTTGTCTGCATTTTAGCTTTCTATCAAAAAATAGAATTATAGATTAATAGAATGGTTAGACTTGGAAAGGACCTTGAGCTCATCCAGTTTCAACCCCCCTGACATGGGCAGGGACACCTCCCATTAGACCAGGATGCTCAAAGCTCCCTCCAGCCTAGCCTTGAACACTGCCAGGGATGGAACATCCACAGTTTTCTTGAGCAACCTGCGCCAGTGCCTCACCACCTCCACAGAGAAGAACTTCTTCCTTTTATCTAACCTAAATCTTCCCTGTTTGAAGCCATTACCTTTTATCCTACCACTACAGTCAGTCCCTGATGAAGAGTCCCACTCCAGCATCCTTATAGGTCCCATTTAGGTACTGGAAGGCTACAATGAAGTCTCCACACAGCTTCTCTTCTCCAGGCTGAATAGCCCCAATTTTCTCAGCCTGTCTTCATGTGGGAAGTGCTCGAGCCCCCTTATCATCTTCATGCCTTCTCTGGACTTCCTCCAGCAGTTTCATATTTTCTTATGTTGGGGACACCATAACTGTACACAGTAGTCCACCTGGGGTCTCAGTAGAGATGATACAATTCACCATATGACAACAATGTGGCAAACACAAATTGTGAGGTGCTCACATACCCCTGGAATAGATGTAATGGAATTTTAAACATTTACAGATTTTGTTACAGCTAAAACTACACTATTTCCTTTTGGCTATTTAATGGAAATGGAGAATGGAATAAAGGAGCAAGATCACTTTCCGACTGTCAGTCCTTTCAGCTAAGAACAAGCAAAAAAGCTACAGACAGGATATCAGTCATTATCACTTTGTAAAGGACTGCTCATTTAGCCTGCCACTCCATGACTTTTACAGCTGAGATGAAGAGTGTAGAAAAATTGTTAATCAAGAAGACAAGAAAAAAATTGTGAGTCAGGAAGACTTCTTGCTTTCATGGGGTAAAAGAATCAGACAGCTGACAAATCATGACAAATCATCTTACTCAGGCTTACTCCAACTGTGTAGGGGCTAATACTTCTTGTTCCATTAGTCTTCCATATATACTAAGTACCCCCTGAATCTCCCAGTACATAAGCTTCCATGATGGCTCCTTAAACTTTTCCAGTTAAAATGATTAGAGTTTGTTCCAAACTGATTTAAGTAACAGGTCTTTAAGTTACTCCAGAAACTAGTTTTGAATGGAACAGGTTAGAACCTGTCTAACCTGTTCAATACTTGAATAAGTGACTGATCAGCTTTTAAGGCACTAACTAGAAAAGAATATAGGATTTCTGGTCAAACATCATTAGAGACCTAGGGAGAAAATGAAAGCCAAAGTTTTCCTATACTTACATAAAGGTTAGGCACAATTTTATACTTACCATTACTTTATTAGCAAATGATAAAACCCCCAAAGTTCAGTGATTAAGAATGTTTGCCTGAGAGCTTTGGGTGAAGTCCCTGATCTAAAGCAGATGGTGGAGGAATGTTAATCAGGTTCTTTTAAAACTTGGATACTGCTCTAATCACAAAATTACTGGGGGTTCTTATTGGTTTCAATGTTCCTCTCAGTTTCTGGGAAACCTCTCGGGGAGTGATGAACTTAGGCTGCATAAGAATTTCCAAATAATTTTACATATTAGACATTGAGTTTCCTACCACACTGTAATTTTGATCTGTTGTATGAATATTTATATCCAAACCTAAGCAATTTTTGAGAAAGAAACTACGGCAGGCATGTTAATGAATAAATTCTTTTCCTATCAAGAACCTGTGATGCAAACTAAGGTTCTGTATGGTATGGGTCTTTTTGTGACAAATGAATATTTTACATTTTCCCTGAAGATCTGCACCGTTAAATGTCCCCAAATATTTTTTTGAAGAAAGACCCCTGAGTGCACACATTCACAATGACATTAAATTCACAACACAAACCAAATTAGTTCAAATATAATAATGATACCCACCATTATAGCCCGACGACAGCAGAAATTTTCAATGCATTGGGAGGAATTTATTGACTCACTTGACATTAACCTTATTCTAAATGGAAGGACCAGCACCTGCTCCGAGTCTCTAAAAATTTACTGTGGGAATGTCTGTGTTATGTTAACAGCCAACAGAATTCCTTTCACTTAGAGATCTCTTAGCCAAGTTTTGAGATATAAATTTACCCTTTGAAAAGCCCTAAAGATGCTAATGTGAAATTGCATTCTGTAATACACTGAACAGTAAAATACCAACGTTTTCATGTTACTCAGACAGCAAATCACATATACTAGATGGAAATTCCAGAATCTGTCCTAATATTAAAGAAAATTTAGTAATTCATAATACATCACAAGAAGGGAACAAACCTTCTTTAGTTTACAACTAGGGGATAAGTTGTTTATATATTTCTAATTATGAAGTTATAAATGTAGAAGAAGGTCACATTTAACCAAAACAAAATGATTAACTAAAATTTAAACAAAACTTTCCGCTTCCCACTTTAAAATTCATCTATATATTTGTCATGTTTCAACATGAGCAAGCAAGTAAATACCACCCAGACACTCACTGTATCAGCTACTAGGAGTAAAACTAACTCTATCTGAGCAAAAGCCAGAACTGTATTATACTGCATTTCACTACTCCAGCAGTTACTCTCTGAACTCTATTTAGAAAGCCCTTTATAGAAACAGTGTTCTGATATATTGAAATATTTTAAAATAAGTTATTTATGACTAATAAGTATTATGTATGTATGCAACATATACATAAGAGGTTTCTACCTATCTTAAACAGTAAATACAAAAGCACTTCATTTTCAGTCGTGATTGTGTTATGACTGAAGGGAACTGAGGCAAATCTTAAGGACACAAAAGTAATGCAGTAAGCTCAGAATAAGCAATGAAGAGTAGAGCAATGTTTTCTCTAGTTCTTTAACTTAGAGGCCAGAACAGTCTCTACAGTTTGGGCTGCAGAGATTTCTGTTTTCATGCGTTTGAAAACATCAAGCAGTCAGTAACTATGACCAAGGTTGTCGTCTCTCTTGATGTAAAGGAGTCTTTATTGAGTCATAACCTAGACTTCAATGCATAACATTTCTCACATATGTGTAATTTAGCAACTAAGCTCTTTTGAAAACCCAACACGTATGAAATTGTACTTTGCCCTTTGGATATTTGGAGATGAGTGACAGCATCTGAAAAACATGTGTATACAACATTCTAGTATGAAGATTTATGTAGATATAGTTGTATGGAAACTTGATAACTTGAACATTTTCAGACTATGCACATAGATAATTTCTCTAAGCACCCATACACATAAAGAAAAATCAGGACTCCCCCATATTAGACCACAAGTGTTGCTTGAGAGGCCCAAGAAAATTATCAACAAAAAGCCAAAAAAACTAACATTGCTTTTTATTAATATTATTTAATTTTATTTTATGCTTATTTTGCTTTTACAGGGGAGGAGAGTGTTGAATTTTGCACAATAAACCTGCAGCAGACTTCTTTAGGGCATTACTGGCCAATGTTTATTTTTGCCTACTTTTCATCCGGGTCAGGTTCACAAATGCTATTTATTTAATCTAAATTATTAAGAGGAGCACCTGATTTTTACGGGGTTTTTAATTTTGTTCCTGATGGCATGTTCACATTTTTCAAAGAACTTCTCCTACAGTAAATGACATAATTATTTGTAGTTCAAATATGACCTTAAACTCCATTTTTCTTATAACGTGCATTGCTCTTTTACAGGATGAAAAAAAAAATATCCCCTTTTTCAGTTAGGTACTAAAAGTGTCAAAATTATTGCACTATGCCAAAAGGACTTTATCGTTTGTTTCTGATCAACTAGGACACAAAGCAGTGTTCCTCTAATTGTCATTGTTACCTAATTAACTGGAAATAGCTTCCTAAACAGGAAATGTTTTCCAGTTGAGCCTCCTCATATCGCCAGGAAAATATAAGAAGCTATTATTTCCTCAAAAAGAGAGATCAAGCCAATACTAACTTTTCTTTTCCATTAACAACAGCTATTGAAATACCGCTTTTTTTAGACACAAGAGCAACAAATCATCCTTGTTATAAGCTTACCACAGTCCAAACCTCAAGCAAAATATCTACTGTTCACAGTTAAATTATTTTACTATATTGACAAAAAACAGACAACTTATTCTTGTTTGAACATTATGCTCTACTTCAGGATTGCAAAGCAGTCACTTGCGAATTTTTATTTAAGATCCTCAGACAGTAAGAAACAAAACATTAGTTATGACCATTCTTAATCACTTAAAATCATTTGTAAATATAAAGGTTATTTTCGTTATCAATGCTCCATCCCTGGCAGTGTTGAAGGGCAGTTTCGACAGTGTCTTAGGCGACATGGTCTAGAATGAGGTGTCCCTGCCAATGTCAGGAGGGTTGGAACAAGATGATCTTAAGGTCTTTTTCAACCCTAACTATTCTGTGATTCTGCTCTATGATTTGCCTAAACTTTTATTTGGTCACCTTTAGTTATAACACTAACACCACAGTCTGTCTGAAATTTTAATAGCTATCATTTAATGCAACATCATTCCTAATCCTGAACTGAATTTAGAGGAACATTTTTTTCCTGAGCTCATTTATTTTATGCTTTAAAGCAAAAAAAGGTGATCTTCCCCCCTCCAATTTTATGTCTTTGTTTTCTTTTTTAGTTAAGATTACACTGTTGGGTTTTTTTAATCCTGACTTTCATCCTATTATTTTTGACAACTGTTCATTTGGATCTAAGCACAAGAGCCAGAATGAAACAGACAAAAAGTGTTTCTTCAGAATACCTGTAACCCTTGAAGGATGTATTTTTATTACAAAAGCGAAGACTGTGGGAAGTCTTTTACTTTCAGTTTCATCATGACTATCATTAAAATACCTTACTATAATTTTAGTGGAGAAACATCATGTTTACTACAAGAGTAATAGCTGCACAAGTACATTGCCAATTTATCAGCCTTCCCCCTAGAACAGACCTTGTGTACTTTGATGCCTCTATCAGTGCAATCCGTCTTTGTATACAGCTAGAGATCAAACTTAATTTTGCCCAGACAGTTTGGCTCTGCTTCAAAACAAATCAAAGTAGGATCATTTCAGGTTTATATTCTGTCCTGCAGCATTAGGAGGAGATCCCACAGTTTCTAGCCAATCTTGCACAGTTTTTATGGACTTGAACAACAATGCTCTTATGAGATGCGACTGGACATTTAAAAGTGTAAGTAAGTTAAATGTAACGTAACCCACACAGAGAGGCAACCTACAAGGTCAGAAACTCCAGAAAACCTGGCAGGATTAAGTCAGAGCTGCATAAGTATTTTAAACTCTCATTACAACATGGGTATGCTTTGTGTCTTCTAAAATTCAGCTCCATATTATTAAATATATTAGAAGATAATATTAAACATATTAGAAGACGCAGCTAGCAATGCAAGTACTAAAGAAAAGATCTGTGCGTTTCTGTAAGGGCAAAACTGGCAGATTGTAAATACCAGGGTTAACCTTTAAGTGCATATTTTTAATGCTAGTTATCAGTTATTTAACAACTGTCTGCATTCTTTGAGGGCGAAAATAGCCTATGTCTGTGAAACTGTTGATTTTGCTCTATCTTTATTTTCATGTATTGTTTAATAACTAACTATCCTATGCTGTTTCTTCTTACTGATTAATTTCCACAACTGGGGAAATGTCTATGATTTCTCACAAACTTTTTTTAATGCTGACAAAGAGATCTTTAGATAACCCAGCGATGTCCAAACAACGTATCACTGAGTTCAACCTGAATAAACATGCAGAGCACATTCCATCATTGAAAAGTAGAAATTAGCATCCTTAATACTTTAAGAAATATATGTTTTATCATTGGATGAGACTATTAATCACATAGAATTAATCAATAGTATTAGGACAGACAAGATTCAGATTGGACAACTATGATGACATGGAAAACAAATTTGAAGGTCTGCATTCAGTTATGTGAGTATATGTCTGGTTAGATACCTCAACCTCTGTTGGGGTATTAAGTACTTGTATAATGGAACACAGTGGAAAAAATCCTTTGATGTCTGAAACTGTACAAGGTTTTGTTTGTTTGCTTGCTTGTTTGCCTGGAAACTTCACTGCAGCAAAGCACTAGGCAGTATCTACACAGAGATAAAATGAAGAATTACTTAATTCTCATCTGCACAGTAATAATGTTAAAGTTAGCATCTTTTCAAGAGAAATAGAAAAAAAAAGATAAAAAAAGAAGAGAAACGGGAATAAATTGTGTGAACTTGAAATAACTGCCTTGTGTAATCAAGCATCAAATGTTTTATACTCCCTAGGTTTCTACTGCCTAAATTTGAAGAGGCTTTCTATTGTTTTTATTAGTCAAGATAATTTACTGCTCCCAATCAGCATCTATGCCTGCAAAGATTTATCTTAAGAACCTGTATATTATTTGTAAGCATTTATTCAATAATTCTTCAAAGTTTCTAATGTATTATAAAGGCTGTTAATGAAATTATGAGCAATTTTTTTCCTGCTAAAACTTTTTATCTCCTTAGATAGAATTTTAGAGTATTTTTATAACCCAACTTGAAGTAAAATTGAATTGTATGAAATGGCTGATTGTCAAGGACATCTGAACAAGGGAGGTATTCATTTTATTCAGAATCCATCGAAGGATTTCTTGATGTTTTTATTTAATTTGCTTCGTGTCATGGAGCTAAGTTCTCCTTTGAGACACATACAAAAGAAATAGAAGATTAATAAAAGCCCAAGAAGTTCCTAAATTTTTCAGTCTGACAGAAAGCCTTAATTTCATTCAGTTTCTTCCCCATAGATAAAGACCAATGTTGGTATAAGAGTGTTTTTTGTCACAAGCTGTCCAGTCCATTTGGTACAGGTACTCTATATATATCAAAATCAGAAAATGACGATAAGTATGTGAAGTTGAATTTTGAGTTAATGATAAATATGTCCATATGAGAACACAGACTATATAAATGGTTTTATTTATATTGTGGCTTTTGTAAAAGCTGTTTAAAAACACATATTCTTCCTGTGGCTTCTGACAAATCTTTTTCTTACTTTTTAAATAATAAAAAAGCTTAAAAAGCCATATTCAAAATCATGTAACTCAGCAACATAGTTTCAAACAAATTTTCAGCTGCTTAGATGTTCTTAATTTCTCCCTTATTTGAGTCCATCCTCAGCTGTTTCTTTCCCCACAGATTACTCTAATTTCCTTTAAGTTTACTGGGCATCTCTTTTCAGCAGCTCTGTTATTGCCTATTTTGGAGTATAATGTATATGTATTTTTAAAATTCTGCCATCACCATTTTTTTATCTGCCAATGAACAAGGCAATATTACCTAAAGCAATTTCTATCACAAAGAAAAGGTACACTACCATTACTGGAACTTCTATATTATTTTTTAAAAGGCCTTTGTTATTGCACACTGTGGAGGAAGTAGAACTTCCCAAGATTGCAGAGGTCATAAATCATAAATATTATTTCAGAACAGAATGTTCCTGATGGTTTCTTCAAGGTAGGTTTGTAGAGACTGCAAAGTTAGGCTGACAATCTTGCTTGGTCATACAGGAAAGCAAGCAGTCTACTAAGGAATACTAAAGAGCTTAATTGGAGTAAAGGGTGTTTTCAGAAATTACAACAGGTAAAATTTAAGCATGGAAACCTGGTAGAAATTATGTATTTGAAAAAAAATGAACTGGGAAACTGTTGAGGAACAGTTCATCCATGTGCAAATGCCTCCCCAATACTCCAGCACAGATCAGAAGGTTGGATTATGACAGTTATATGACAGCCAGCCGTGACTTACGAATTTGCTTGAGGCTGGTATATACTACTCACTTGACATTTAGAAAAATCTGTGCAGTTTTTCACGAATTGTGTTTCTTAGCTCAGAGATATAGACTGCTGTCTTTAGTCTTATTTACTCTATTTGTTATACTGTATTGTGTGCCTCTGCACCATTAGTATGATATGGATACTTAATTGTTGAATTTCTGCAAAAAGTTGGACCAAATAGAAGCATATACAATTTTGTTGTTTGTTTGTTTGTTTTAAATCAGTAAAACTAGTCACTTGAAACTCAATAATTAGCATAGGTACTAAGCCGGCAAAAGAAAATAGTAAATGATACAGTAAATGATTCAGCTTTTTGCTGCAGAGGCTGCATGCTGTCCAGAGAGAAATTTCAATTTATTATGATGAATATTAACTTAATTCCACTCTAATCTGTGGAGACATTT
Organism: Psilopsiagon aymara; assembly: GCA_024733675.1. NCBI lineage: Eukaryota > Metazoa > Chordata > Aves > Psittaciformes > Psittacidae > Psilopsiagon > Psilopsiagon aymara. The sequence goes on along the minus strand of JANRGW010020197.1, from coordinate 20,995 downwards.
TTTACTTACTCTGTTAAACTAAGAAGTCATCTATTTTTATATGCAGTTTCTACAACAAGACCAACCTTGGTTCTAGAAAAAGCTATAGGCAAGACAAAAGCCTCAAACTCTTTCTCTCCTCTCTCTGATCAATATCTCTGACTTGTGCAAATATGGATTCACATATGCTGAATTACTGAAATGTATTTCTGAAGAACTACAAAGCATCATTAAATGTGGAACATCTTGGAAAAAGGAAAATATAGACATGGAATTATTAATTCTTACTATTAAAAATAGCATTATTTCGACAGACAACGAAACCAAAAGGCAATTATATTGTAATAAATATGAATCTTTTACCTGCAAAAGAGCAAATAACACAATTGTCTCTATAGGCGGATATTCTGACAGAATTGGAGTTACATATCTTTTATATTGAAATGTCGCACTGTTCCATAAGAAATATTATTGAAAGGTATTTTCTTTTGATTTTGGTGGGGAAAAATCCTAAGACACTTCTTGATAATAAGATTTAGGTATTTATTTAGAGAAAAAATACTGCAGTTATATGCCTTGATGAAATCTCAAATTGCCTGGGTAACTATTATTATAATCAAAGCTATTGCAGTGTTCTTGGTGGTATTTAGTGCATTGAACTGCAGTGTTGAGAGTTACATGTCTTTAGTGCAGCAACAGGTAAAGTTTTAAGCAGTACAACTTCTGCTCAGCTGTCTAACCATGTGTGCCTTGTGTCATCTGAGATGCATGAATGCACCTCTTGGCATCCTGCTGCTGATCTGAATGCCCTGTGTGGCATTTGCCAGTCCCCTTGTGGATGTTTCAGGTGCTTGAGGGAATCTCAGTGTGGCAGGGGCCACCTGTGTTGAGGCAACTGAACTGAGTCCTAAAGAAACAGACATTACTGAGAAAAGAGATTTGCTTCTCTCTGTCAGTGACAGAGCACCAGAATAGCAAGGAGTAACTGCTCTAAATGAAATACATCAGGAGGTGTGAGATTGCACCTCAGCCTTCAGAGGTCTAAATATTCTCACAACTGTTAGATGTTTTAAAAGAAACTGTCTCTGTGAGCACCTTTCCTTTGCCGGTTGCTGCAGTAAATGCATGCATATATTGAAAAACAATAAAATCATGGCTCTTAAATTAAATAGAATATTTTTGGCTTAGTATTTTTACTTCCATATGGTACCCAGAAATAATGCCTTTCTTACCATCATTTCTCAGTGTCAGAGGTGTAGGAGGACTCAAAACTCTGGCATTTGTCACTGTGTTTTTTACCAGGCATATATAGCTGCCAACATCAGATGTTTGCACCTTGGAGATGTAGAGATTGCCTGTCTCCTGAGAGATGAAGCGTCTGCTGTCTTCTGTCACAAAAGATGGGAATTCATTAAATACCCAGCTATAGATGATCTCTAAAAGAACAGAGAGAGAGAGAAAAAAAAAAAAAAAGTGATAAAGTAATTATGGAAACAAGACTCTGTCATGTTAATGGATATACTCAATAAATAAAGTTAATTAATTTTATTGAAATAATCTAGGAAAGAAAAAAAAAAACCAAAAAAAAACCCTTTAAACTTTCTATTTGTTTAATTTAAAATTGAAGAGAAGATTTTATTTGTCTTTTCTCCCCTTGGAATTTTGCAAATAGCATAAACACCAAGTCCACCACTTCCCAGGGAAGAAATATTTAGTTCAGAAAAAATAATTAAACTATTCAATTGACTCAGAGAGCACCCATAAGATATTAGATAATTCCCTTTTCTAATCATTCAGGTCAAGCAAAAAATAATATAAAAAGCATTCTTTTCTCTACTCATTAAGATTTGCAGTGAAATATATCAAGATGCTTCCTACAGAGCTAGGGATGACTTTGGCAGCTATGTGCATAAAGAGGTTTTATTCTGAACATCCGTTTTTTAAAATCAGCAGATTCTAATAACTGCTTAACATTTTTTAATAGATAATATTACTGCACTACACTTCTGTCTTTTACACCTGCTTCTCTGAAGAACCTCAGAACCCTTTCTATATGCAGCTTAAGTCCCTACAACCAATGAATAATTCCTTAAACCAAAGCTACCAACTGCTTCACTTCATAATCTGATGGATCAAAGTAATTTTCAGATGCATTAATTAAAGCCAGTAGCTTGGTTCTTATTTTTATCCCATGAATCATTTTGTTTGCCTGAAAAGTATATATTTTCCCCTTTATACTCCTAATAATTAGTAGAGAAAAAAAAAGTATTTCCTATTATTCTGTATGAGGTCACATAATGATTTATTAAAAACCGAGACACATTAAAGTCTCAGCATTAGAAGTATCAGTAAAGTTAATGAGATTCTGATTTAGCATGGAATTGCTTTCAGGGAATTATTTATGTGGAGTTCCACCAATTCAAACTTTAAAGGCATAGCCTTAAGTATAGTTTTATACATGCTGTTCTCCTTTCAATCTTATCTTTTACTGATTCATTTTGTCTTTACACTTTAAAAATATATTATTCACTAATTAAACTGGCACACTTGCTATGAGGAATTTCTTCCATAGTCTTCCCCCATGATAGTTTTTATAGAATAGACTCCAAAATCACAAAAGCTAAAGCTAGTTCAGGTATATAAAGTCTCTACTGCTGCTCCAAAACTTTACTGCAAATTGTTCCACTCATATAGCAAATTCCAAGATTTTAGGCTTAGAACATTTAGGTGACTACTCTCAGCTTCAGCAGAAATATGAACACAGTAATTGCACATATGTCAGTCTGGTTCCCTCATACTTTTATCCTCTCCACAGATGAAATGTTTTCTTGATATAAAGTTAGTTGGAAAATGAAAGGGTCAAAGGAGTGAGAGCAAACACCTCAAAAATTACTTTTTTCTGTGTGTTTTTCTGCTAATGATGGAAGAGGAACTGGTATAGCTGTTCACAGTACAGGAAGTGTGACATACATTAACAGCCTAGTTAAATATATGCCATAGCCAGGAGTGTGGTTTGACTATAACAGTACAGAAAGCAGTAGAAATTCCAACAGATCTGTTCTTTCAATCCTTATATTGTACTGTTCCCTCATACAGTGGTCAGAAACTAACAGCAAGGCACAATAAATGCTTTTTAACCAACACAAGACAACAGTTTAAGTAGATCACAACAGTGATGCAGAGATGCAGGATGTTCTGAATTAATTCTGAAGGAGCTCTTTCTAGTTTTTAAGTCAGATGAAAATTTTCTCATGGAAAAAATGATGGAATTAGTACAAAAATGCTACGTTAAAGGATTAACTGCATTTACTCGACAGTAGAGGAAGACTTCTCCAAAATGGGGAATTAAGCTGCACACACTGACTTTCTGCTTGAAACCTTTTTCAGAGTTAATTGTAATTCCGAGAGGCTACACAAAGCCCTGAGGAATTCAGGGGTTAGAGAGCTTCCCAAGTGTTAAAAAGTTCCAATGGCAAAGTACTAGTTATCACCAAAAATTTCATTGCCACATTTTTGCTGTCGTGTCTCACCTGATAGTAATGATTCATGGCTGCATAAAATTCTACAAACTGACAATGAACACACAAGTTCAAGGCAAATGCATAGGTTTTAACTGAAGACACCTGTTACAAATTCAGATGGAAAGTAATCAGCCTTACTAGCTGCTCGGGCTTAAAAGTAGTTCAAACCAAATGCAAAGAAGTCATCATTGTGGGTTCATTGGTAGCTCATGTAGAATAGAATTTTCTGCACTTGTAGTCTAAAAACCATATGAAGTTAATCTTTCACTTATTAATTAGAAATACTCCTAAGGAACAGATTTCAAGCTGTTATTTTTACATACCTACACCGCCTGTGTTCTAGCCAGGCATTCAGTTTTGTCCACTAGACAAAAGTGCTAACAGTTTACTTTTACATTATTGTCAGTGCATCAGTATTGAAGGATTTACTCCTGTTCTTAATTCCTAAAAAGCAACACCCTGAGAATACATTTTTTAAATACTTAAGGATGTTGCATCTGAATGCTCAGGAACTGGTCTGGAATTCTTCACCGTTTTTGAAAGTGAAAAACCCCTTACACACTTTATGAAGATCCTTTCCTATTAGACCTGGTTAATGAGTTCAGCCTATTGTTAAATATAATTTTTAAGGTTATGTCCATACAGCATGCATAGGCTTCAGTGGAAATATCTCAGGAAAACTGCAATTTCCATTGCATTCTATGCAGAACAGTCAGAAACAACCACAGCTGGCTTGGGATCTGGGGTCCCAACAGTCTTTAGATGACAGAAATAGATGGATGATCTCCCAGAAGTTATTTTAAAAAAGAGCGTTAAAAGAATTACTGCAGTTAAGGGAAAATGGGTATACCTTGCTATTGACCTATTGTACAAATGGCACAGACTTCAAAATTTGAAGCCATGGAGGATGGAACATGTATTGGCGTTTGTATTCTGTGACTCTGACTGTTCCCTGTTTATATGCCAGCAAAATTAAAATCATAGAATTCACACTGAAGGCTGTCCAAGCACAAAACGTGGGGTTTTGTTTTGTTTTGGTTTGTTTTCTTCTGGTAGTATTGTGAATAAGAGAATACCCAAGTAATTGCAATAAGGTATAAAAATAACTAATAAAGAATGATGGAGGTTCAAGATTTAAAACACTGATGTCTATTATAGACAAGTCTGTAATTTATAGCACACACACAGTCAAATATTCTGAATGAACAGTGAACACAGTTACATGACACAAGTCCCACAGCAGCTCAGCACAGGAGCACATGTAAGCTACAGGATGAGAGGCTTGCATTTAAATATTATCTGAAGCCCCACTCTACCAAAATAGTGAACTGCTGAGTAAACATTTTGAATTTCAGAACAAGAAGCCTAAGCCAAACAGATGACACTAGTCCTATTTGTACACAGCTCACTGCAATTATCACTGAACTAGTTCAAGCCTGTTTTTTCATAATCGTTTATGTTAAAATATTTTTTAACCAGCATCATTTGGCTAAGCACAGAGCACATAACAGGAAACTAAACTCCAGAGATGCATCTCAAGCCTGAAAGGTGAATAAATGGTCTACAAGAGATTTTGAAGCTAAAAGTCAGTGCTACCAAAATCTAAATAAGACAAAATACAACTGTAAAATCAGAAAGGAATTACAGTTGATGTGAACCTTCTGAGGTCATCTACTTTTGAGAAAGAAAATATTGTTTCTCTATACTGTGCTCTTTCTGCTTTCAATAAGGAAAGAGGTTGAAATGAAAATAGAGAACTGAGCACTGCAGTATACAGAAGTTTGGAATATCTTTACAAAACATATGCTGAGTTTATTTTCTATTTTTTATGCCCAGGTATTGTATTTTTCATGTGACACCTATGCCAAAACCACAAAGATGACACAGAGCCCTTCTTAAAAATTACAATCGACTGCCAACACAAAAGAAACTTTTATTCAGATATTATTCATCAACACAAACAGAGAGTAAAAAGGCAACAAAATTATGAATTATAGAAGCATTTACAAACTGACATTCTCATGTGGCTTGGCCTGAAGGACTCTTCTGCTTGGAAGTTCTGTCTTGGTGTAAAAATTATTTAAGTAATTTCAGTAACTGAAAAACTGGTATTTATCTTTACAAATGGCCAGCCGTGTTTACAGAAGGATGTCTCCAAGGAGCTTTGTATATATCTTCTGAAGGTCATTTGGAAAGCTTTCCAAATGTCCAGTTGTTTCTGTGTTTTATTAAGTACTTTTTAGTGGGTTCTGGAGGTGAAAATCTGGGTCACTTGGTGATAAAGTAGTGAGCCGAAACCATCTCCTGCCAAAATGAATTTATAGTGTGAAATCGTGTTTACTGTAATTTCTTAAATGATTTTTGTAGATCTATTTTCTCTGTTTAACAACACTAATTTCTGAACTGTCAAAATGTGAAGTACTTCCCATAATGGATGAAGCTGGCATACTGACATTTCAGCATTTTAGTTAGTGCTGTATTGTGCTTCTGGAGATATCATTCTGGTGCAGAAAATGCCAGCACTATGGTAATGCAAGTCTTCCTGTCACTGTGGGCCACTAAGAAATGAACCCACAAGTACTGTAATGCGAGCTGTGCTGGAATCAGTCAGAAAGCACCAAATATTCACTCCTGTGTTTGTTACTGCCTGCATGTTTCCCAGATTTGCTTCAGGGCTTTTTTTTTCCTGAGAACCTGCTTGTTTCAGCCTTATAACATGATGTTTCTGGACAGCCTTTTCATCAGTGTTATGAGCTAAGTGGTATTCCGGGTGGGAAGAAGAGACATAGCAAAAAAGTTGCCACAGAAACTCCATTAAGGCCACCTAAAACTTAAATATACAGTCCATACAATGGTTAAATATTTCATCAATGTCATCAAATCGTGCAAACACACATCCCATAATTGTGTTTTCTGCAGAGTTATGGTGTTTGCAGAAGAAACTAGACTGGTTTGCGTCTTCTATTTGTGGTGCAGTGGGGGATAGAGCACTACATCTTCTCCAGTATCCTGTTGGAAAAATACATTCCTCTTCCCCTGTTTAGGATTTCCTCTGATTACTCCAATTCCACAAGATGGCAGTACTTGATGAATAAACGGTACTGATGCCAAATGACATCCAAAATCTGAGGTAAACTGGGACTTTTAGCGAGTCTGAAGAAGTTGTTTCTTCTTTTCTTCTTTTCCTTTTTTTTTTTTTTTTTTTTTTTTTTTTTTTTTTGTATTGATAAGAAAAACAGCAAAACCTGCACTCATAATCACAGGCTGAATTTACTATAAATAGTCACGAACCATGAAATTTGCATGTTGGCTTTGCTCTACCATTCAGAAATATACTGTTTAAACAAAATAAATTAGCAGGAAAAATATATGTCTAGAACTCTCCTGCTGAAAATATGAAAGCTATTTTTTATCTCTGCCCTGGGTTCAGCAGTAGCAGCCCTTTTATCCCTTCTTAATAGCTGGTGCAGTGCTGTTTTTTTGACTTTCAGCCCCACAACAGTGCTGATAACACCGATGTTTTCAGTTGCTGCTCAGTAATGCTTACTCTGAACAAGGACTTTCTGAGTCTCATGCTCTCCCAGGGAGGAGGGGAAGCCAGGAGGAAGCAGAGACAGAACGCCTGTCCCAAACTGACCAAAGAGGTATTCCGTACCACAGCACGTCATGCCCAGGATGTACAAACTGGGGGCAGTTACCCGGAAGGGTCAGATCACTGCTTGGGTAGGGCTGGGGTCAGCAAGTAATGAGCAGTTGTATTCTCTTCCCGTGTTACTTTCCTTATCATTTTTATTATTGGTGGTGGCAGCAGTGGTTTTGTGTTACACCTTTGTTACTGGACTGTTCTTATCTCAGCCCGAGGGAGTTATATTCTCTCAGTTCTCCTCCCCATCCCTGCGGGAGTGTGGGGGAGGAAAGGAGGGGAGTGAGAGAGAGGCTGCGTGGCTGACTGAGCTTAAACCATGACAATCTCAACTCTAGTTCTCACCTTTATCATTGATCTTGTTTGGATATTGTGTGTACCAGCCACAGAATTGGAGTGCAATATGCAGCACTCTCTAATGATGGAGAATGCTTCACATTCAGAGGGGAAAAGGCTTCTTTTTATCGAAGTTGAATGATAGCAATGGATTGTTCCTCCAGCCTCCCACCATGACAAGATAAATATTTTTTTTCATTTCCTTCTGCTGCTGTGGCTTATTAGCAGTACTCATAAATTGCCCAAGAAAATACTTAATGAAGATAATTTATTTGTTGCATTGTAGTCATAGAACCATAGAATCATAGAATAGTTAGGGTTGGAAAGGACCTTAAGATCATCTAGTTCCAACCCCCCTGCCATGGGCAGGGACACCTCCCACTAAACCATATCACCCAAGGCTCTGTCCAACCTGGCCTTGAACACTGTCAGGGATGGAGCATTCACAGCTTCCCTCCACAACCCATTCCAGTGCCTCACGATCCTTACAGTAAAGAATTTCTTCCTTATATCCAATCTTAACTTCCACTGTTTAAGTTTGACAGTTACCCAGAATCTTGTACCAAGTGAGGTGCTTCATGACATGGAGATTTCATTTTATGACTTTTGAATTTTATTAGTGCACTTAACAGATTAATGCATTTAAGAGATTAATGCAGGCATAACCAGGGCATTCATAAAAAAGAAAAAAACCAACAAAATCACACCCAACCCTCAAATTAATGATAAGATGTTCAACATTCAAATCTGTCAACTGTGAAGAGTTGTGTTATCTGTTGGGGAACGGATGTTTGAGCAGGGCCATGGACGGTGGCAACGGCTGGAGACCATGGCATCATAACCATGAGGAGCCCATCACCAACAAGGATGGCTCGACCTTGAGCAGTGGGGAAAGTACCGAAGAAACCCTATTAGGAAGCAAAAAGCAGAGGTGCAAACCACAAGAGGGAGGGGTTTGGCAAATGTAACATTATGTTACCCAATCGTATGTTGGTAATCATTTGAATGTGACCAATTGTATCTTGACTAGTGTGCATAATGAACTCTAAGGATATATAAATGAAGCCCTCAGATGCAATAGACGAGCTTGGTGCGTGATCATATTGATTGTCATCATTCTCCCACCACTGGAGGTTCCTCGCCTGCCGCAGTTATCTTTTCCATCTGAGAGATGCAAAATCTCTGCAGTTATAGCTTTCCTATACTCATCATTTAGCAACAGAAGGTAATTTAAGCAGATTCTGTAATTTAGCTGAAAATCCTAGTACACCAGTTATCAGACTATCTCTCTCTCAAGGAGTTTATGTGTATGTTTAAGTTTGCCTTTTTTGCACACCCAAGAAAGAAAACAGATTTGTCACTTTATCCTGCATTTACCTTGATTCCTAATGCCAGGAAGGATTAATAGTAGCAGAAATAGCGATTTTAAAAGATGCAATTTCAGGTTTCTGGACGTACAAACAAAAACAAAAGAGTAATGCAGTTCTAATTTATACTTCAGAACACTATCTTTTCTCACAGCCTTCACAATTCTTCATGTGCAGTTGTCATAGGAATTATATCGTATTGGCAAAAAATGAGTACTTGGGGTCCTTAAAGTCACCTTTGAATGGCTCTGCACACTGAACTTCAGATACATGCCACTGATTCTCTGCTCTGTATTTTCTTGGTGGTAGGCTTTTTAATACAAATTTAAAGGCTTTTGTTGAGTTTATCTGCAGGTCAATGTTTGGTGAATTCCACCATAGCACAATATGATTGGTGGATCTCTTTGTCCTGCTTTTTTGCTCCTATGGTATTTATCATCCTAGATCTCAAATCAAGGCCAGTACCATTATCATCACTTTCATATAATAAAACTGAAGAAGATGGAACTGACTTCCCATCAGTCAAAAATCAGGCCATATTAAAGTGACAAATTATTTTTTTCACCTTCATTAAAAACTAACTCAAAGTGCAGATGAAGAAAAAGTTATGTCACATTAGCAAACTGCCCTAGAATACTGATAACAGTATTCAACCACATTGTACAAGTAAGTCACTAGAAATAACCACAGCAACAATAAATAATTTAAAATTTAGCAATGTAGAGACTCTTACCTCTTTCTACATTCTGACAACACATTGTAAATTCCCTGTGTTCATTGTTCTGCACTACCGAAAACCCAGTGAACTGCTTCCATCCATCTTCTATTTTTCATATAATTGTTATTTTGAAATAATGCATAGCCTTCTGTTGTCTTACTTTCAGCCTAAGGCAATGTCCCATGATTATAATCTCTCCTTCTCAACCACTTAGCAATAGCAAAGTGGCACCTGCTGTATTAGTTTTGATATATACATAAGAAAAATATTATTCTTAAAGTAATGCCAGCATCAGGCAATTCTGCACCCTTTATGTACATGCTTAGTTTTCAGAAGATTAACTGTGTTTCTCAAACCCCTTTCTCTTTTAGGCTTGAAGCATGATGCTGTGAAGTCAAAAGAACTTGGCTGTGTATCGAGGTAATTTTAGTCTTGAAATTTTCTATGATGTAGATCACACTCTTTTACCCTCCATAAAACTGGCAGTGCTCCTCCCTTCCATCTTGATTTGACACAGCTGAAAATGGACTCATCAGGATTGAAACTACACGGTAGTTTGCTAAACTCCTAAAGGGCCTTAGTGGGGCAGGAAAAGCCACACTAAGACAAGCCCTTCATCAGGTCGTCTCTGTCCTTCTTTTCGTTCTCCCTTCTTCATAAATTTGTATCCTGGCAGTCTCCAATAGAAGACTTGCATAATTACTGAAAGAGGAAATACCATGAAAATTAACACTTCGATAAATCAATAAATGAAATGAGAATTTCCACTTACAGATTCTCCACTCTAGGGTAATAGCGTCAACACAACAGGAATTGTATTATCTGTCTAATGAAGTCATCAGCAATGATTTTAACAATATTGGAGCACAGCAGAAGAACACAGGAGATAGAAGTTGGCAAACAAATTATCAGAATTAAGTGTGGTATTGATTATTACATTGTTAAAAAGATGGCATTCTGATAAAAAAGAAGTCTTTTTTTCCACTCTTACTGCTCAGGAAAACATCTTTAGTTGTCAGAAGATAAAGGATGTACTGCCACACAGGGCTTGGATCTGTCTGTAATCATTCAGATTTTTGTTCTGAACTCTACAATATTATGCTTCTTTCTATTCAGTTATTTTCTCCTTGGAAAATCCAAGCAATGGCCTTTAAAGTATTCACTGTTAAGTCATGAATACCTTCATGACAGTTACAATTGTATTGGGTAGGACAAAAGAACATAAGTGCAGACAGATATATATTTCTTAACAATTTCTATTTTCCCCTTTGAAGAAGAAAAATGAAAGCTAGATATCCCGACTAGAATTGTTTTTAGAATACTTCATTTATTTAGAACAATCTTCCTGAATTTTTTAAATAAGGTTATATGAAAATCTATGTCTCATTAAGCACTGTATCACCTCAAATGGCTGTAAGTTTACTTTTGTATCTCACTTAGAAAATAAGGAATAATTGACTTTATAATATAGGGAAACTTTTTAATGGCATCTTACAGAACTCAGATCAGTTCAGTTCAAAGCCTCCTCCTGAATCAAAGACCAGACTGACCTCCTAACATTTTCAGTAATCATGTCTACCAGAATCACTACTGAATTCAGTCAGTCATGCCTAGCCTGGTAAGAGTTGCATTTTCTGAAAACTCCATTGTTTTCATCATCTTTTTTATCCTTTAATATTTTGCACAATGTCAATGGAGAGAAATAGCGGGACTCCATACCCTTGGAAATAAATCCTTTCTCATCTATTCCTTCTTGTGTTTCCTCTCATTTCAGCTGTGTGATCAGTATTTTATTTCTGGCTTCTTCTCCCTAGTTACACTGATTAACATGTGCACTCTCACTCTATTTTTTCCTGTGGTGTGAAGTGGAGAGGTGATTGGGATTAATTAGGAATTTTCTATCTGAAACAAAATGGGCTTTCTGACATTTAACTAACTGACATGTTTGTAAAATGGTATTGTTCCAGCCACCAACTTAGTAGAACATCAGAAATAAATAGCAAATGGATTCTAATAGGAAGGTCAACGAGAGGGTCAATTTTGCAAAAGCCCTGTACCTCTGTGACTGTAACTGCTTGAACCTGTTAATGTTGAGCTCCTGCTATTTTAGAAGTTATGTAGCCTTTACTACAGAAAAAGTTTCTGACACTTTAATTGGCACCTTTACAGTACTAGTTCCAAAAATGTGGTTGTGATACCGTGAATATACACTTCTGTTAAACCTGGCAGGAAAATGCTGTCTTGTTTAATCACAAGACTGAGAAGCTCCTGATTGTTATGTCTATTTTGCTGGACCATCTCAGTAATAGGCTAGTAACTGGTCTCTAGGAAAGAACAGTTTGCCCACTCCAGAAACTTTTCATCATTACTGTCCCATTTGTCAAGCTGTAGACTAATAGCAGCACAGGCAACAGAGCATGATCCTGAGCACCAATGTACTCAATGCATTTTTTAAGTTAATGTATCTCCTGTGCTTCCTCCCCCTTCTCCTGGTGTCTCTTTTCACTTTAATTCTCCTGAACTGGCAGCTGAGGAAATATTTGTTGACAACAGTGTGGCTGTAAAACTACATGACACATCCCTTAAGCAGAGCCCTGTCAGGGCTGCCCCTTCATCCAGCACTGTGTGCTGCCTTAATTGGCCAAGGTCAACCAGCTTTCTTTCACTACATTTTCATAGTCCCTGAGGGGAAGAACAGCTCCAGTGAGTGCCTAGGGACACAGAACTTTCAGCTTCTAGTGTAGCTTAGAACATTTTTTTAAAGAATTACTGGTGGTTTAAAGGGGGTCATAACATTTGGAAAAGTGGTTTTTAGAAATAGAAAATTACATGTTCTTTGGGAGAATTTACTACAGGTGGATCAGAAATGCATTTCTGTCTAGTTATTTCTTTTCAAGTTATTTTTAAAAAGTAGAAAATAAGAGAAAATCTAGACTTCTAGGTCAACAAAGTTCAAATTGATAATAATTATTTTTCTATTTCTACTACATAGACTTTGCCTAGAATTCGGGGCATAAACAGATCATCAAAACGTGCTTAAAATCTAATAACAACACATTGTCAAAAGACTGGGAGTACTACCTTATTGGCAAACATAGCTTGTAACAATGCTACCCTACAGAAAATTCTTTCATTCCCAAACTCTTAAATTTTTTAGCCTCAGATGCATGCCTTCACCAAGATTGAGGAAGGAAACCTCATAAAGTGCTTCAGGGAAGTCAGCAGCAAAATTACTGGTCATGTATTGAGTAATGAAAAGAGCATAGAAGGAAAAAACTGTTAATTGCATTTATTCGTTCTATGATGCTATAATGAAAACTACGTAGTCAACAATCAGTTGCACAGATAAAGAATACAGATTCCTATACTGAGCTGTATCAGAGGCCATGGATGTTCACTTTAATGATAACACACATGGGATTTAGTATTGCTGGATAAGAAAATTTTGAAAACAGTCTACTAAAAGTGATAAAGTAGAGGATCCAAGAGGAAAAGATCTTTATCATTCCTCCAGGGAAAAATGTGGGTGAAGAGATGAGATGACTCTATGGAATTAACCCAGAATTATGACACAATAAACATAAAAATATAGTAAAAACAAAGAGGGAAGTACAGGAACTCTTCAACTCTTGATAGCTAACTCATTCTGTTGATACATGTGCCTGTTAGAATAGTGTTTTAAAAACATTTTATACGCACATTATGATAATGTATAAGTTATGGACATGTAAAGAAATGATAGAGAAACTGTGCTATCTTGTCTTCTATGTACGATCTATTAAGATTTTATTAAAGAAACTTCTATTTCCTATACATTCAGTGCTTATTCCTTAAGTGGCCTGTTTCTGTTGCTCAGCAGCATGCACTCACAGTGAAATGAAATGAGTAAAAAACAATTGCATGCAATTACAAGAGATCAAAACACTCTTAAGATGGGAGTCCTGTATGTGTTCACATAGATCCCTTTACTACAGATCAACTGTTCATTAAGTGTAAGACACATATTTGGTTTCCATTTTAACATTAGTGTAAGTCTTATGGGAAAAAAATCCACCAAAACCACCAACAAAAAAAGAAACAAACCCCAAAAAAATCCAAACCAAAAACTCAACCAAACAACGAAATTTCACTGCTTCTCTAAATCTCAGTTCTGCTAGAAGGAGAAGGATCAGGGTACTGGACAGTTCTACCTTCCCAGCAAGCTTGGCAGTTAGGACATAGTAGTTATATCCAGTGCATGCTAAATGTTCCATTTGCTATCACCAGTTTCATACATACTCACCTCTACAAACTTCTAATAGAAGGTACTGGCTGATTAATAAATCCTGCTTAGATTAAGAAAGAATCATGGCTGGAGACATGACCTGTCCATCTGTTGTTCTCATAATACTGTGGGCAGCCAGTGCTTTGATAGCAACCATTAAAACAGTCCTCCTTACTCTCAGGATGAGAAATATGACTTTTACCTACACATTGGCCTTTCCTGGAAGCAAATTATATAGCTTTCTATGCTAAAGTTGATTTGCAAAGTCAGACTTGAAAAACTATATCACAGAAAAAACCTGGATGTTACTTTACTGTTTAATATATACAGAACTATATTGATATCACAAATCATAGTCAGGAAGAAATATTCACCTATAGTGACAGGTTAACATGATGAACTAGCATCTAGTCATGTCCAGAGAGATATGGCGAGATCTAAGTTCACGCAGGCTTCCTATGATTCGAAGAAGCTGGTAATGGCTAAGAACCACATTAATACGTAAGCTCTCTAATGTTGTGTAATGAAATGCCACTGTCAGGTGCCTGGATCCTGGGGTTTAATCCACAGTCTTAAGATAAACTTGTGACCTTCATATACATAAAGTTAGACATCAGTGAATTATATTCACAAAAGCCAGCTTAGTGAATGGAGAGCCAGAGGATATATAGATGCCTTCAAAACAGAATTTGCTGTGCCTTGCAAGCAGAGATACCTGAGCAAATTGCCTGTAAACAAACTAATGAGCATATTGAGGGCAGTCCAGCCCGATATAACAATCTTGTTATCATAACTAATTTGCCTGGAAAAGTCTACTCCTAATAATTCTGTATCTGAATGAGGTCATTTAGAGCCTGACTCATTATTCCTATGTATATTTTGTGGAGTGTGGACCTAGCCAGGGAAGTTCTAGCTAGAGAGCTACCGCACTTCAGTTGAACTTACTTTGCTACTTGTAGTGAAGCTGAAGTCTGAAGCTGCAGTTTTTAAGCAAACTGAGCTTTCAGATTCCTTTTGCAGACCCTGAGCAGTGAGAAGTGATTGGTTTGTGTTCACATCCAAAGCAGGTTTCTGTGTATGTCAGAGCTCAGAACAACCTAAAAAAACATTATTTGACATGATTTTGTCCAATTAATATGAGGACTAGGACAGTTGTATAGGGAGCAGAACAGGAAAAAACCTGCTGGACCTTTGTAGAAAGAGTTTTATTTCAGCAGCTTGCCAGTTTAGCAACACACTATTCAAACACCCAGAGCATGGATGTCTTTCCAGACTTGCACAGGAAGGACTGTGATCCCCACAGCACTGGCATTGATCATCTCTGGTGAAGCACTTCTAATGAAATCTAGAGTTTTCTAACACTAAAGAGGAGGCATAAAACATGCAGCCTATAATGCAGTTTCTAAATTGGATAAGATCTTTGTCCTTCAGAAAGAAATAAAATAAAGCTATGGTTTAACATCTGTAGAGATGTTACATGTTGTGGAAGATTATGTGGTAGTGCTCCCTCCAGACGGCAGCATTGCTTTGAGGCAAGAGGAGCACACATCTGCCTTCCCCTGCACACATCATCACTGTTCTCATTCTAACACCGAAATCATTGTTCTCTATTAAGCTCATATTGAAACCTTTGAGTAAAAGCCTTAAAAGGCTCAGCTGAAGTACTAATTCTGAGGGAAATACACAAATCTGGATTAAATATTCCATTTATTTTTAATCTCACTATGGTAAACCTTGCAATTAAGATGATTAAATGACTGAATAAAACCCTATATTTACATCCCTTAAAATGCCACAAAGAAAAGCCATAATCTTGTTTACAGAAAAAAGCAGTAGAGGCCTTTTAAAATGGAGACATCAAACAAAACTTGTTATTTAAGCAGCTGGCAATTAATTAATTAATTAATCACCTTCTGCTTAGCAAGTGTACCTAAGAGTTAAATTCTAGGAAATCCACCTCTGAGAGAAAACTAATCAGGGGTGAGGAAGAATCAAATGTCATGTTTATAGAAGGAAAAAAAAAAAAAAATAAAATGTTATGCTTCTGGATGATCAAGTTATCCATGATAATATATTTCATAAGGGACAACTTAAGTATTTGTAACAAAAAATGGATTAGTGGAAAAACTTCTGGATTAGACACATTTAAATGATACAGGACTCACAATGAAGTCAGAGGCAGCATTTTTTTTTTGGAGTGATGGTCCAGGAAAACCAGGAGGTGAGAATCTTCTGGAGCCTGTTTGTCATAAGGAATCTGCACAAAATCCTTTTCATTGAACATATTTTCCTTCACTGTTCTGAAAGAGTGTTTCTTTGTAACTCACTTGCTTTTCTGTTCAGCTATTTCTTATCAAAGATGACAAAAACTTAACAAACTCATTTATTAAAACCAATAAATAATTCTGTAATCTGAATATGCACTGCAAATATTCTGAATATTTTTCAGGTGAACTTCTCCCCCCAACCCCACCCCCCCACCCCCACGCCCTCTTATTTCTTCTGTAAAATATTTGGACAGAAATCTAATGAAAACCTACATGAATAATCTAGATGCATTACAAGTTTGTGTTTGGGTTTTTTTTTGCTTATTGCATTACCTCTTGATAACAAATGACAGCATCAATAAACACAAATCAAGTCTCTATACATATAAAACTCGTTTTCTGATTAAGTTCTTGTCAAAAGAAATTAGTGCAGTATTTTTTCAGTCAGTGGTGCTTTTTAAAGACTTTCAGATTTTTCTGGGATTGTGTTCTCTATGAATTTAATGCAGGTTTTATTCAGCAAAAGTATTTACTTTATCTTTCATTTGAAAACATGTTAATAAACCCATGTCTCTTAATATAGTGTTCTTTCACTATGTCATCTTTTTTATCCCACAGTGATTTTATAAAAGGTCTCAATCCTGAAATTCTTAGGCAAGTTTATAAGTAGTTATTGACTTTAGAGAGTGAGAAATGGGATTTCGATGAAGGACAAATTACTTACGCGGTTGTGGAGAATGATTAGGCTTGATACTGTATCATGGATTTATCTCCTGAGATAAGTAAGCAAAAATTCTTTCTAAAGGTGCTGATCAATGTGAAAAAAATCTGATATAGGGTAGCTTGTGCCATTCATCCACAAAAAATTCTCTGTCATCGAAAACACTCCCATAACTCATGGTCTTGCTAATGTTAGATGTTCACACATTTCGAACATACTTTGAATAGTCTCTAGCTTAGATATATCTCCTACAGTTGAGTATTCACTTGAAAGTCTGTCTTCTAGGTGATTTTAAGGGTCAAACTTCCTAGGACTATTTAGAAGACAATGCCATCTAGATAGAAAAAACTAAGATGAAATATCCAGAAGTTAAAAAAAAATAAAATAAAAAATTAAAAGATGTATTTTAGATGTCCCTGAACACAAATCCTTGAAGTTTCTCTGCATAGAAAAAGACTTTTGTAGCTGGAAAAGAAGTTTCATTTTCATTGCTTAATTTCAGAACTGAATTCACATACTTCCCCCTTAACCTTCTGATTTTGTCCTAAATTATTTTTCCCAAACTGACTCTAATCTGGAAGTAATTTTTCATTAGTGTCCAGTACCATATTGGCAGGGCTTCATGCAATGATTTCGTCTTGAAACATCACCAGATGTGGAATTTTTTGGAAGGCCCATAGAGGCCTCTCTTCCCTTATAGTGGAGGAGACTCCAGCCACTATACTGATACTGCCTGCCATAAATTTGGTGGCTCACTGAAGAAAATGAAAGGTACTATTTTTTCACCATGAATGGCAATGTGTGTGTTACAGGAGAACACTGCATTGGAATCTGTCTAAAATTAAATTTAAAAGCATAATTTTAGGGGAAAATATGTAAACGGTTTGATGACATGTAAGGCGCATTTTGTGGAATGACTGCTGTTAAAAGGTATATGACTACCCACTATTGATGCTCATCTATCCTTACATTCTCAGTTTGCTGGGGGAATCAAATTCATCTCTTTTTCTGCCTATGTCTCTCCCCTCTCGGTTTACTTATCATAATCAAGCCTTAACATCATGCACTCAATTCCATCACACAGAGATTGTAGTGTCAAGTTCAGAAATAAAAACCATAAAAAGTGAATGTACTCAGAAGAGAGAAAAGAAGAGTGATGGCCAGAAGATAACAAGCCTTAATTACATTGATAATTGCCATTACTCCTGAATAAATGGAAACAAAAAATTTATCAGCAACTCAGAGATTTTCATTTCTGCAGCCCTTTCATCTTCAATTTGATCTTCTTTCAGGGCTCAAATTTGGAGGAAGAAAATCTTTCCTCAATATAGATCTCATTTCCCAAAGAGGAAAATGATAGGCTATACTGCATCTACAGAAAACCAAGATATTTTGGCTAGCATTGTCTCTCCAGGTGCTATATGATATGCAAATATAAAGACATACTTAGCTATCTGCAGACATTGCAAGAGTAACAATTTAAAAAGTAAAAAATATAACCTCTCTAGAATATCTACAATTTCATCTGGGGATCCAGAGGCTTTTTTTTTTGGGATTTATATTTCTGACTTCTGGCAATGATGCAGTTGTACGGCTAACCAAGCTATACAGCAAGAATCAGCAACTAAAATCATGGCTGTACCACAGAAAACAAAACACAATTTATATTCAACAACAGTATCTTGGCACTGATATTTGGAACAATTTCTGAAGGCTTCTAAACACTAAAAGAAATCTGTGAACGTAAGGCAGCATATTCACCACGGGTGGCATGGAGACTACCATCACATTCGAGTATTATACTGAGAATAAGACAAATGTGTAACAGGAATTCTGCTGTTTTTCAGTGGCATTTGCAGTACGTGAGCTTTAATTACTCCTTTGGTACCCAAAAAACTGTCAGCAGAATGCCGGGTATTTAATTTCTTAAGTTCCACAATCAAACACACCTTGTGTCTAAATTACTGTGCATCCAATAATGAGCAAAATTTAAAGGATCAGCATGCATACAGCTGCAGGCTACCGTACCTGGTGAATGAAGTGGAGGGGAGCACATCAGAACAACTCCTTGACCTTCACGTACAGAGACAGCGCTTCTTGTCCGACCACTAAAATTCCCCAGATCTATCAAAAGAACAGAGCAATTTAGTCACATAACAAAGATTCTAAATTTTGTGGTTACTGTGACTTACATTTTATTTCCTCTTGTAAAGCTGACAGTTCCTTTTTTCATACCTTAATCTATAATAGAAGGGCCTTTAAAAATAAATCTATTTCCCTCTCAAAAAATTCCATGTTGCATCAGCACTTTATTACTCTTTTTAGTGCACTTAGATACAGTAACAAAGGAAAAGCAGCAGACAATATATATACCATTTATGAAAAAAAAAAAAAATAATAGTGGTTTTCAGGTTTGGTTTTTTTTTTTTTTTTTTTTTTTGCCATATTCTGTTTGGTTTTTTAGCACCAGTGGAAATGATTCATACTCTGTGAAAAAAAGAAAAGTCAAGCAAATACTTTGGCCAACATCCAGGCTGATGATATTCCTAGTGTCATTTGGACAGTGCATGGCACATTGTGATGAGAAGAAGAGAAAATCACCTGCATTGGATCTAACCCCAATACTGGTCTGTAGCACATTTACTTCTTTTAAATACTTCACTCTGATTTCTTCAATGATATAAACACAATCCACTTGTGGGAAAATTTATTTTCCCTCTAAAAATTTCCCTCCAGCAGGGGAATAAGGAAAATAGAATCATAGAATAGTTAGGGTTGGAAAGAACCTTAACATCATCTAGTACCAACCCCCTTGCCATGGGCAGGGGCACCTCCCACTAAACCATATCACCCAAGGCTCTGTCCAACCTGGCCTTCAACACCGCCAGGGGTGGTGCATTCACAACTTCCCTGGGAAACCCATTCCAGTGCCTCACCACCCTTACAGCAAACAACTTCTTCCTTATATCCAATCTAAACTTCCCCTGTTTAAGTTTGCATCTTGCCTTATCACTATAGTACCTAATCAAGAGTTGTTCCCCAGTATCCTTATAAGCTCCCTTCAGATACTGGAAGGCTGCTATGAGTTCTCCATGCAGCCTTCTCTTCTCCAGCCTGAACAGACCCAACTTTCTCAGCCTATATTCAAACAGGAGGTGCTACAGTCCCCTGATCATCCTTGTGGCCCTCCTCTGGACTTGTTCCAACAATTCCATGTCCTTTTGATGTTGAGAAACCAGAACTGCACACAATACTCCAAGTGAGGTCTTAAGAGAGCAGAGTAGAGGGGCAGGATCACCTCCCTCGACCTGCTGGTCACACTCCTATTGATGAAGCCCAGGATACGGTTGGCTTTCTGGGCTGCAAGAGCACACTGCTGGCTCATGTTCATTTTCTCATCAACCAACACCTCCAAGTCCTTCAACATTTCACTTTTCATGGAAAACCTTTTGTATGAGGATGTGGAGCACTGCAATGAACTGTTGATTGTATTTAAAGCCTTTCAAGCAGAGGTTCTGATTATTTTTTTTACCTCAGTGAACACTGAACCTGGATTCACATTCGAGCTAGATAGCTATGCTCTAGCATGTGTTATGAAAATA
The DNA here is from genome assembly GCA_024733675.1 of Psilopsiagon aymara. Taxonomy (NCBI): domain Eukaryota; kingdom Metazoa; phylum Chordata; class Aves; order Psittaciformes; family Psittacidae; genus Psilopsiagon; species Psilopsiagon aymara. The sequence continues at coordinate 577 of JANRGW010020197.1, read as the reverse complement.
TCATAAGTTCGATAGTAAAAAGTCATACTAGTGTAAGGAGAGATTCTTTGCAATTTACATAGGCAGAGGGAAAAGGAAGCAATCATTTCTGCTTCTAAAACAGCCTCTGAGATTTTATTTCACAGACTGTTTCTGCAATTTCTTTTAAGCCTGAAAATAATTAATCAGAATTTGCAGAAATACACTTATTTTGGAAAAAAATTAAATACTTCTGTCTTTTGATTTTAATTCCAAACTATGCGTTTTGGAAAATGCATTTTATTTTTTTAAAAATCTTATAATTTACATATATCTGCAGTAGCATAAAATATTTTACTTCTAATGTAGAATCTTCTGTCCCCTAGAGCTATTTGTTTTCATCCTTCATTTAAAGTTTTTACTGCCTCTGATGTACAGCCTGGAAGCCTGTCAACACAATGTCATGGGTTCAGCAGTAGCAGTCATTTTTCTCCTTCTTAGTAGTTGGTGCAGCACGGTGGTTTTAACTTGTGGCCTGAGAGCAGTGCTGATAACACCAATGTTTTAGTTACTGCTTAGTACATTTTGGTCTGGCCAAGGACTTTCTGAGCCTCATGCT
>JANRGW010020196.1:0-16246 GCA_024733675.1 Psilopsiagon aymara | reverse complement strand
CCCCCCCCCCCCCCCAAAAAAAAAAAAAGAAAGGTATTACCACGCATTGTTCTCTTCAGATGCTCTGTGATTGAAGAAATTTGATTTTATTGATGATGAAGCTCAGGATAGCAGCAGTAACTCGCTGTGATGTTCAGAAACCAACTTACTTTTAAGATGGTATGCAGGTTTCTCTGCATTCACTGTTTAGTGAGATGTGATAAGGAGTGATTTAATTTTAAGTGAAATGAGAGATTTAGTATGATTAAAGACTTAGCATGCAAATGAGTGTGTCCAAAGAGCAGGTGCTACCTAGCTCCATTTTTTCTCCCTGTAAGGTTTGTTTATTCACTTATAGGAAAAAGAGGGGCAGTTGTTGGTATAGGCATGGTCTTTTCTTGGTGAAGCAGTTTTTGATGAAGCGTTGTGTACAGGAGGATAGTCAGGAGATGTATATTAATTCATTTCTCAGAAAGAAAAGCATTTATCATGGATTGACCACTGACTTTCATGTGCCCAGCTCTTGCCCTGGAAGCTATGTAGCTCTGTACAGTCCAAGTTTTGAATGCAAGAATCTTTTTGTGTTTTTCCCTCCTTGTTTTTTTGAGGGATGAATTTCTCATACTTATCCAAACCCCCTTGTGGCTGCACAGCACATTTTCTGCTGCCTTGAGCTGTGCTAAACTTGGCTCCCCTGGCCTTCTTATACCCCAGCAGTTAAACATCACAGAGGCTGCTATCTCAGCAGTCTGAAGAGATCCCACCTACCGTCCCATATCAACTCTGGCTGTCACAACTATTGCTGCGGAAGCCTGAAGTCTTGGTCTCTTCAGCAAATTGCCTGAAGTCTTTCATACAGTTAGAACACCAAAGCTAAAGCTTCCCCCTAGGATGGATTATTCTGACAACACCATTTTAAACTTGGTTTCTTTTTGAAACAACTATTAAGGAATAGCACACTCTGTGCGTTTATAGCAGGGGAAGCGGTGGACATGCTTGTGCATCTCACACCAGCCATTCAGAAATTTTTTATCTGTTATTCAGCTACGATTTCAACTATTTGCACAGAGTAGAAATCATAGAAGAGGCTGCCAGTTCAAGGAGAGAACAAGCTATTCCTCCTTCATTTGAAGAAAGGCCTTTTTCTTTACTAGACACAAGAAAATGATTGCTGGGGAAAGAATATGGGGAAGGAACCCATATAAATGTTCCAGCACAATAAAATAAAAGTGCTCCAGTTGGAGCTCACATTTTCTTCAATGTGAAAGTCAGTCCTTTGCATGGCATAAAAGCCTGGAGAAAACCAGCCTTCATTGGTTCCACTGCTTGTGTGGATTCTTCTTTCCCCTCTAGAATTACTGATTATTTCTCTTAATTTTTTTTTTTTTTTTTTTTTCTCCAGGAACTTATGCCTTGGGTGACTTTTGGTTTGTGTCATCCTATCCTTTGCTCCCCTTTTCATGACAGTTTCACAGAGGCTGGGTGCAGCTGCGTTTTTACCTATGGTTTAATGGCAAATGCTGCTCATTGTGAGAATGAACAGTATTAATTTTTACGTCTGTGTTTTTTTCTCCATTGGTTATCTTCTATGTGATACTGTCTTGCTCAGTTAATAAACTAGTGATAACTTGATAAGATTTAATTAACCCCCTCCCGCAAACATAACCTGCTTTTAATAGATGTTGTAAATGCATTCATTGTGCCTGACACATTAAAATCACTGGTGTAAGTTCCTTTGCTTTCAAATTGCACTCTAGCTGAAGAATATTTTGTGGCAATCATCTTGTCATTACTGTGCTAATAGCCTAAAATAAGTATCATTACTTCATGACTTCAGCAATGTTTTTTGGCTTTCATTATGGCTGCCACAGGCTTAATTCAGCCTTGGTGCCCAAATAGAGGTTGGATAAGCTGTGTTTTGGACAAAATCCTCCTAATGGAGGCTAAGCAGCTCACCTGAAGATTTACTGTTAATTTTCTATTGCTATTATCCTGTATGAATCAATTCCCAGAGCCTGCAAGCTCTCCTTTTCCAAGCCATAGTGACAAAGAAACACTAGACTGGGTGCAGATATCTGCAGTTTCATTCTTGCTCATTCCTGGGCCAGCTGGCTTACCCAGAACAGGGCTATGGTGCTGGGCTGCTGCCTGGGGCATGGGGATACCCAGGCAGCACTATACCTGTTCTAAGCTAGCCGTGCAATCCATCCCTGCACAACGAGGCATCAGGGCTGTGGAAAGATGGATGTATTGTATGATGCAGTCAGATGCACCATGCACTACAGTGCACTGGACCAGACCGGTTTGGAGGAAGCTAGCTGGAGTGCTTGGGAAGTGAGTTAGGATGGCAGCCTTGATCACAGATTGACTGCAGATGAAGTTGACCATCCATGTCTGACAGAGGAGGAGGAAAGAGGCTGAAGCAGAGCTGTTGGACCTGTTCTCAGGGTTCCCCTTGGCACCTTGAATAAATTACAAGCCAGGGTATTTACCTGTTTGCACTGTAAACTTTTATAGTGACCTTTGTGAATACGTGTAAAACTTACAGGGCAATTCCACATCAGATCCAACCATAAAATCATGTGCCTACAGGTAGGCTATGGAAATGAGCACCTCTATTTGAGGTGTCCGGGATCTATAATTGAGTGAACGGGTTATGGCTACCTTTGGCAGCTATAATATGGCTAATCATTTATGAAATTATCCAAGTAGAAATTAACGCAAATTATTAATGTAGATTAGAAGTATTTTTCATTTATCTACTTGATCCTAAGAACTCAGTAGAAAGGTAATCCGCTACAGGAAGTGAGAGGGAGCCGTTAAATAGCTCAGGGTGATTATTTATTGCCTTTCTGGAATTTTATTTCCTGTTTGGCTATAGATTTGGCCCGATAAGCAGCTTCTTGGACTGTGAGACTAAAAGGTTGTGTGACCAAAAAATGTGTGCTCAATTTTGTGTAGACCTTTATAAAGAATAGTTGAAACAGAATAGGCTTGGATGGCATCATCTTCTTCAAATGTTGTGTCACTAGAACAACAATGTTTTGTGTATCTATATGTATGCATAATCACATATCTAGGTAAAGGAGGAGGACAACCAGTGGAAAGATTGGGACAAGATAACACCTCTTAAACCCTGGTCACTGAGGTTAAAAAAGCTTTATAAAGGGATGAGGGACTTTACAGCTGTGTTAGTGGTAACCTGGTCAAACGGGAGAGCAAATATTCAATTCTACAGCTCATTACAAAGGCAAAAACAAAGCGATTGATATCTCTTGATCTTTCCTTGTTTTGACTTTCTGTCTTCATTCAAAAGCAACTTGTGGTTGATTTCCCTTCCTTCCCATCCCCTCCCTCTCACAGAGGAAGATCAGTTTGGAATTGATCTTGTTGTGATGGTAGTGATGAAAACTCTTCTACTGGATGTAATGTGTGAACCTGTTTCTCCAGATGTTAGGTACATCTTGCTTTGTGGTGTGGATGTTATGCTGTTTGGTTGTACTTGCAAGAGTAAAGTCTTTGCTTTTGAACAAATTGACCCTCCTATTGAAAGAGTTGAAAAATCAAATAAAACTGTAGGAAACCTCAGCCTAGTTCATGAAATGAATTCTTCCAAGAAAACAGATTGGTGAGTGAAAGGTAAAGTGATGCAAGTCTACTGTGCAGTTTGCAGATTCACTGAAGAAATGTGTTTTCTTTATTGTTGCAAAGAGATGTGTTCCCTGCCTATGTTGCCTGCCTTTGTTCCCTTTTGTGACAGTCAAACCTTGGGCTTGTTAAATACGTCTTTACAGAAGTTGGCACATACCTTGTTTGCTGCAGTCTGCTGCTCTGTAGTTTCTTGATTCTAGTGGCATGAGCCAGATGGACAGAGCCCTAGAGCTAAGTGATGGATAGCACAATTAAGTGTTCTAGTATTGAAGGCTGGTGCTGATTGAGTCAAACTTTGGCCAGTATTTCAATATTTCTTTGTCCAAGATACATCTGCTGTGCCAAAGTAGTTCTTGTTTTTCTTTCAGGTCATATTGCTTGGGTAGGAGGATGTTAAATTGCATAACAATAATATTTTCTTCTGCAAGATACAGAGCTCTCTCTACTACTTTGTGTCCTGACAGCCCTTGTCCTGGGTTCAGCTGTAATACGCAGCATTACAGGAATGTTTTGTAACCTTGTAGGGCTACCTGATTTTTTCTGTCTAATCTGTATAGCCTTTTTTTCTGCCGTGTTTTGGAGTTGTGATGGTCAGTTGGGAGTGCCACGTGGGCCCCTGCTCTCTGCAAGCTTCATGTCAGCGCAGTCCTGGCCAAGCACATTGCGGATACCAGAATGTAGGCGCTGCAATGTGGCTCTGCAGCTCTCATGAGTTTGGAGTCTGAGGATCCTGGTTTCACACTGACCAGAAAACCATGCTAGAGAGCTATCTGCCATCCTGCAGCCTTTTTCCTTCCTGCTTTCATGTGCCACTTATAGCAAGTGAATTGTGTCTCCTACCTCCACTTCTTCTCCCCTTCTTTGATATGCTGCTTAGCAGCTTTGGGGATGCAGAGCAAATCTCAGAGCAGCTGAGGTTTCTCCTCTGCTTCCTCTTTGCAACCTAGGTGCTTTCCAAGGCAATGTGTTCCCATGCAGAATGTTGGTGGGCAGCTTGTGCTGCCCTGCCTGCATGCTGTGCAGCCTCTGGCAGGATGGTGTCAATGTGTGGGAGAGGAGCCAGCAGTGGGAAAGGAGTAGATGTTATTGTGGATGATGTTGTGTATGCTTAGTGGAGAGATGATAAAAAAAAGTGAGAGTATATGTTATCCTTGGAGCAGCCTTGAGAAGAGCCACCTCAGGTGGGTATTCAGAGACCAGGGTCTCCTGTTTCACTGCCAGGGAAGTTTTTCATCATGGAACATCCCTGGATTCCCCTACATGGCTCATGGGTGCAATGTTGTGTGTTAGATCAGGGTGCTACAGGCTGAGTACCATGGAAAGCTGCTCACAGGCAGCTGCACTTGGCCAGGCTGGAGGGATGGAGCCTGTGGAACATTTTCAATACCATGGCAGCCCTTGGAATAAATCTTACAGTATAGGTGTTAGCTTAGACATTGAGTTGCCATCTAAGTGCCCAGAAAGGACTTTGTCTTCCATCCTGAGTGGCCATTGTGTGTCATGGGTTTGGAAGAAACTCCTGGTGGGCTGTAGCTGTGGAACCTCACCCCTTCACAGGCAATCCTGCCTGGATCTGGTCCTGCAGGTTGGTTGGCCTCTCAATGGTTTGGGAAAATGCTATAGGAATTACAGTATTTATTCAGTTTATGGGCCATGTGTGTACCATTTGTGCACCATTACAAGAAAATGCAGCAGGTAGCTTTTAGGTAAACTCAGCTGTTACTTGTAAATGGCTGGTAGATGTGTAGAAAGACACAGGCCCATGCAGGTGCTGTGTCCCTCTTGAGTGGGCTGAGGATGTCCAGTTCTGCACATTGGAGCTGAGGGGGAGGAGGAGGGCCTAATGGCTAAAATACTAGTGTTTAAGAGACCTGGATTAATCTGCTGACTTCTCATAGGGGCTTGGGCAGAAGTTGTTAGTGCAGTTCAGATCACTAAGTTTTAGCAGCTAACTTCAGGCTGTCCATCCCATTGAAAGGTGAGCCCTTTTCTCATGGTCAGGCAGAAAAAGTTTCTCCATCACATGATAGCAGGAGTCCCTTCTGTAGGTGTCACGGTGTGAAAAGTGGGTACGACCATGGGCTCTGTAGGCTTCTGCTCCTCAGCTCTGTGGCAAGGTGACAGCCATCTTCTCGGAGGTGGTATCACACAAGCAGTGAGGATGGGTTGGGTGGTGATGGATGCGGTACAGGTACCCCACGTACACAGGCCTGCTTAGTAAATGACAAGTAATTTGCAATGCTGAGAACCTTCTGTATCAAGAATGCTTCTGTCCTTCATGGACAAATACTTCCAGGTTCTGTGTGGTTCTTCCTGATGAAGGCTGTATTCCCAGGTTGCATTCTCCAGTCCTCCTTCAGCAAGCAGCATTTCTTGTTACAGGGAACTGCAGCTCTTGCCCTGTGAGAACTAACCTTAGGTTGGGCTACATTTGCAGTTGCCCATATTCTTTTTGAGACCCAGCCCATAGAGGAGATTGAGCTTACTTACATTATAGACAATGTGTCCTGGTTAATTACAGTCATATACAGGTTGTGCCTTGGGACTTGGTTTAATTAAAAATGGTGCTGGGAAGTTTAATAAATGTCTGGTGTGTTCTATCTGTCTGTCAAGTGCTAATGCTGTGGCTCTCTTCAGGTGCTCTCCCAAATCCAGTCACAGGAGCTCTGTATCAGCTCCAGTGAAATGGGAGGGACAGATTGTTATTCTGTCTGCAGTCAGGCTAGGGTCTGGCAGTTTGTTTTCCATAGCTTGGGCTTGCGTCTGGGCCTTGGGAAAAAGTTTGTGTGTGTAGTACTGTCAGAGGAAAACTTGCAGTACAGAATCTAAGGCTTTTCCTATGTAGTGGAAAAAACATGATCATGTGTGTGAAATGTGGACTTACAAGAACTTTGTGTGGGTGGTCTCGTTTTGATTCTTTCTGCCCCTGTCCTTTTTCCTTCCCACTTATGTATGCTGAAGACTGGCATCTATTTACCTTGAGCTTTTCTAATAATCATAGATAACATACAACAAAAACAATAATTAAGTGCCTGCATATGCAATCTTTCTGAACTGTATAAGCCACAAGATCTCCTAGACATGCTTTTTGTTAGTACTGGCTTGTGAGAGCCCTAGTGCTCCATGATGCCCATCTGTTAGCAGCATGTTCAAATGTGATTAATGTGAAAGTTGCAAGAATTGCAATAGCTTTTGCTAGTCTACAACAGAATCTGTCACTGTTAATATTTTGCAGTATTAAAAGCTTACTATAGTAAATCTAATGTTATGGAAAGCTGTAGCTTTGCTTTTGTTACTATCACCTTAGTGCATTATTAAACTAATATTTCCTTTTCCTCTGAATTTCATGAGCATGGTAGGGGTGGTGTAGCTATAATTTACCTGCAGAATATTCTTAAATGATCATATAAGTATAAAGTATGTCAAGAAAGAGATGCTGTAGCATAAAAGGGTTTGGTGAGCATTAAGTTTGATTGGAATTCCTGAGGGAATGTGGCCAGAGCAGGGTGTATTAGGAATCAACCCTTTCCCAAATGCTAGTAAAGGCTGATATGAGTGTCACAAGCAGTGTCTCGTCATGGTAGCTCTTTGCTGTGCTTGAGTAGACATTAGAAATAATCTTGGCTTACCCATTCATGACAGTATACCTACCTTGTGAGTAGCACCAATTGTATTTAATCAGAACTGCTGTATCTTTAGAAAAGATTGCAGGCGGGATAAACAGTATTGAGGCACAAGCGGAGACTGCTTGCTGAAGCAGCCTGACACTACAGGAAACAAACAGGGGAGGACCCTGAGAAGGAAAAATGCTCTCTTCATATAGCTGCTTGTGATGGGAAGGATCAAAGAAACCATAATGAGTCAGTATCTTTCTTTAAAGAAAATTACAGAAGAATGATTCAATTAAATAGTAGTTTACTCAAGGTTTGCAGGTGGCTTGTGAAATGTAATTAGATCCCCCTTACCTTTTAAACCCAGATCTATGGGTTTGTTCATTTCAGTGGAGGTGGAGAACCCCATTCTTGGATTTACAGTAGGAGATTGGTAGAGCAGAAGGCTTGTTGTAAAACTCCACAGTTTATGGCATGATTACAAGGTGCTTTTGTTTCCGGCAGGGATAGCAATAGTACTTTGGTCCAGGCATTTCAAAACTGCTTTTAATCTGTGCTTGTAAGATCACTGAGCACTGTAGGACAAATTGAGACCTGCCTTTCACCGAAACACCCCCTTTCTATCAGGCTCAGTGTCTTCACAGCAGCCAAGTAGCTTGTTCACATACACTCACTCCAAAGAGCCAAAACCATATCGGATAGGATAGCACAGTTAAAGGGGTAGTTGCAGAATATGTAGTTAGAGAAATCAGATTGGACTCTATGGGATTTTCTAGTTCTTTTGTTGTACCCCTTTAAAATCCAGTCTTTGAAGCATTTAAGAACTTGAGGTGCCATGATTAAAAGATTCAAGAACCACGTTTTTTCATTTATTCTCTAAGAGGATAGGCATCAATTCCACAGCTTGGAGACATTGGGAAGACTTGCAGAGAAGACAGACCCCACTTGTCTTTAGTAGGGTGCCTTAAAGGGTCTTTCTTCTTTTGTGGTAGCATGCGCATTGTTGAAATGATGAAACTGTTCAGTTTTGAGAGCTACTGTGGCATGCCTGCACCCATGGGTCTCAGTGTTGCTCATGCCCTGTTGTACTGTGGACTGGATAGTGATGCACAGTATCCCTCTCCACCTCTCTCCCCCCTCAACAGGAGGGTCACGTACCAAAGACTTCAAGTAGTGAGCTGAGTGAGTAGTGAGGAGCACGCAGCATGTTACCACATTAGGACCTTGCTTTGCTGTGCCCCCTCCTGTCAGCTTTTTTGCAGCCAGAGACAGTTAGCTCATACTCTGTGAGAAGTCTCAAGAGCTCTAGGATAGTTATTTCAAAGCTTCACGAAGTCCTGCATGGTAGCATAAAAATCCTGTTTACAGGATTTATGTATCAGCTCCACCCTGTACTCATAGTGCAGGGGTATCTCTGAAAAAGGGCATTTTTCCATGATTTGGGAGAGTCTTGGAGATGGTGGAGTAAGGGAAGGGAGGATTCAGCTGCACTTTGCATACCTTGCTGTTGACTTTTCAGGTTGCTTTTTGCAGTTAAAATGTGTAGGAAAGGATTCAGTAAGCAACTCTCTGTGTGTTTGTCTTCAGTGAGCTCCCGCTCAGGCAAGGCAGGCATGATTCAGCTACTAGTTAGAGCTGATGTACTGGAATTGGCAAACACTGAACACTTCTGCTACTGGATCTGCACCAGTTGCTTGATGTGCACCGATGAATGGATGAACATTCACCAATGCTGTTGCACAAACAAATAAGTTAATAAAAAGCAGCTGATTGTGTCACTGCACATTGTATGAACTCCAGAGCAGCCCTGAGATTATTTAAAAACAGATGTTCTTATCTCGAAACTCTGAGAAACAGAGTGGTAAGGATTTTGGGGGACACCCGCTTCCCCCCCCGATAAACACAAACCACACTCTGTACCCTGTCCTTATATGATTTCATGGTAAGGACTTTTATAAGAGTTTTTCTCTTGAAGCCTTATCCTGGGTCTGAATTTGACAGCAAACTCAGCTTTGGATTGTCTCACTGATAATTGGGGCTGCGCTGGCTTTCTGCAGTGAAAGAATTAACTCGTGGGGAAAAGTTTGGGTATTTTTTAAAGGGACACACTGGAAAGAAAGCACTCTATGAAAACTGGAATTACACAAACCAGCTGTCTGGCCTCGTATAAAATTATACCGGCCTTTTGTACCACCATGTAAGCGGCATTTAACCCTTGCTATCATTACCACATGCTACTGAGACAGATGAACTCCCTCAGCTGATGGCTGAGCGGGGCCTGGGAACAAAGCACGGACTGATGAGATTGTGAAAGGGGCTGTCAGCAAGGCCAACTGTTAGTTCATTATTCAGCCCGACAAAGCTTCACTCCCTCACGAATCACTTCTGGGTTGTTTTTTTTTTTTTGTCTTTCTCTCTCAGAGGGAGCTCACTATAAGTAGCCGGCATGTGAAGCAGTCGCAGCAAGCTACCTTGTTTCCAGTTATGTTTCTTTGCCCTCTGGGGGCAAAAGCAATCCCATTGCTAATGCCCTGAGTTGTGCTGAGGGTGCCTCTTCTGCCCCCTGCTCTCCCAGTGCTGATGTGTTGCAGGATTGAATCCTCTGCCCACTGGAGAACCTGTTTTTTCCTTCAGCTGTGGAAACGAGCCCAGATCACTGGCCCTGTGTTGATCTAGACTCCTACTAAAGGGCTCCTACAGCTTGAGAAGGACTCCACACTTGTGGCCTGTGGATGGAGACCTACATTAGCTTCCCCATTTTGTCAGCTGTTAAGAAAACCTGAGGAGGAGGGTGTGTACGCACCCTCTCCTGTAGCTATGAAAATGCCTGAGGGTGGCAACTGGTTTGGAATGCTGCATTCAGCCTTGCTGCTACTGGAGAGGAAATGAATTGCCTTTGTGGGGGTGTTCCAGGGCCATGGAAACAACTATATTGCAATGTTGGTGTTCCTTCTGTAACAGCTGTGGGAGCATCCCAGGTCTGGGCTTCCGCAGGCTGAGTAGGGTAGGGAGAGGGCTCACGGGGGATAAAGAATATTCTTTCTACCATGAACCCCATGGCAGCCCTCAATATACTCAGGAAGACAGTTTTGATCAGAGAAGTCGTAGCTGGTACTGGCTGATTGAAGCGAAGCGTAGGAAGTACTGTAGTAAAAAGTAGTAACAGCTGCCCACACATGAAGCTTTATCCTAGAAAAAGAAGGCTTGGCTTTGATAGGTCCCTTGAAGCATCAGTTTCTTACATGTTGATTTTTTTCACTCTGTATGTCGTCATTGCGCATGCTACTACTAATTGAGCAGCGTGTATGCGCTGAGTTTTTTTCTTTCTTTCTTTTTTTTAAGTTCTTTGTAAATTCTTGGCCTCAGTGATGAAACGTGACCAGCGGTTCTGCAGGGTACCTGTGCATTGCCTGGGAACTCACTGGAATTGGTTTCATTTCTTTGAATACCCAATTTTTCTTGCATTACAAAGCTGGATGTTTAAAGAATCCCAGAGTTCTTCCTCTGTGCTGTTCGTTACTTTGTGTACCTCTTTCATGTGCCCTTATATATCTGTATTAAATATATCAAACCTCTTCAGTCCCTTTCCATTGTAGATCTTTTTAGGCCACTAATTATTTTTATAAGCTCTTTCTGAAACTCTTATTTCTCTGTATCATTCACCACTCAAAGGAGGCTGCAGACAGCAGTGTCCTTATGTGTTCTGGAAGCTCCTTTCTCTTCAGTTTCTCGTTCTGTCCTCCCCTTCTCTCCAGACTCAGTGCTGCAGCCTTTCCTCATTGTGCCATTGAATCCTGATGACTTCAGCCATTGTAAGTGTGAAGACTACAGAATCCTTCATTTAGATGTATTAATCTGATAAGTGACTAAAGCTACAGGCCTGAGCATCTTGGTTAGCTGCCATATTCATTTACTAATCATTAAGACAGTTGAAAGACTTTTTTCTTTATTAAAAAACAAAGTACAGTCTTTAAACAGCACTGTTTTGCAAGAAGAGAAAGCTGTGTTTGTTTTGAAAGGAAGATTTATTGGGATGATATAATCCAGCTCGTGCTATCTCCTCACCTGTTTTTCCTCAGGGAGACCAGAGACCATCAATCTTTATTAACATTTCTAAATTAAAAGATAAAAATAATAGACAAATTCCAAAATGGAATGAAAATACTAACACGAGCTGAGGGAGAAATCTCTTCCTTTTAATACCTGCTGAAATTGCATTCAAAGAGGAGCTAGTTCACTATAGATGTGTGGGATCTGAAAGCAGTTTTGTGGCTTCAGTCCTTTGTAATAGGAGATTGGACAGAAAGAGCAGTGGTGCACAGGTCCCATCTGGAGGGATTTATCATCTGAGCTCCTTATGCTGGACTTGCTTTTTATATTTCCATCTAGTAGTTCCCACTCTTTTTTCAGTTACATGCCTCATGTGAAAGACCTCTGAGTGTGTTCTGGGCTCTGGCTGTGTCCAATTTCTCACCTCCTTTTACCATCTCCTAGCTGCCACTAGGACAGCTGATGTTTTCCTCATCCTTAAGGCTTTCCCTCCCTCTGGCTTTGGCAGTGCTGGTTCCATCGCAGTTCGTATGTTGTTGATTCTGTGTCTTGAGATGCATGTTTGTGCTACAGTCCCCAGACTAGTATAGTTTTGGCAGAGCTTAACTTTTTAGGATGCCATGCCTGCATCTGACCTATGGGGTTAAACCACAACAACCCCCCACTGCTGGGGGGAACACTGAGTTCACAAGAGTAAGGCATGTCACACAGGAAAAGATGGCTATTTAGTTGGTTAGTAACTTTCATTTTCTTACAGAAAATGGGCTGATGGAAAAGCTGCCCAGTGTGCTTTGATGGGGATGAGAATTTGAAATTCATTCAAAGAAAAATGAGACTTGCTAAGTGCTTGGAGGATGAAGGTTTCAAGAAGTTGTTATGCTCCCAGCTAACATTTGCTGAAAAAGTAGCAGTTGGGCCTGTAGTATTGGAGTTTGCTCTTTTTTCAGACCGCTTTAGAAGCAATCATGCACAGATGTTTAATAGCTCTTCTGTGGCTAGCTGAAATCTCTCTCCCCTCTGAACACAGTCTGTGACACCTGTTGTGTGCATGCAGAAAAATAATTTCTGCATAAATAGGGAAGAAACTTGAAGAAAAAGTTTCTTGGTCATCAAAGAACTACGTGATCTACATGGTCACCAGTGGACCATGCACTGGTGCCTTTTTCAGACAGGAAAGTGGCAAATCAGGCTGAAAAAAAAGGTTGTTCTCAAAATTTGCTTTCCCTTTACTTTCTCCACTCTCACAAAATACAGCCTTGTGACCCCAGCAAAGCAAAGAGCTGGGGAGCTGCGGGAGCATGCAGCTTATCAGACTATGGCCTTTAACACATTTTGAGTGTGGCTAACTTAGCTGTAATTTCTAACATCCATATTTATGTACGTGCATGTTAGGTATCTATCCATCCATGTATTTAAATTATAATATCTTCAGTTATTAGATTTATTCACACATTTCAATTTCTCTTTCATGAGTCTTTGCAGCCAGTGTGTTTTATTGCATATAGAAAGAAAGGGCAGAACCCAGGCTTTTTCTTATTTGCAGATAAAGGGTACTACTGTGATCCAGTGATTGATTTTCTTGCTTGAATCACTAACTATGGATTAGTCCACAGCTTCTCAGTACTACACTGGGTCAGAATTGAAACTCTGGCCTGTGATAGAGAATCAGAAGAGCAGGGAAGCACATTTTCTGGTTTGTTTTCCCTTTTTGATCTAATACAGTATATTGCATATGGAAAGAAAGAGCAAACCCTAGGCTTGTGTTGGAACTGCCTCGCGCTGGAACTTGTTTTGGAACTAAACAGAGTGAGGTTTGTAATTCCCAGTGTACAGCATCAGTTTCTTTTGCAAATAGGCTTTGATTAACAAGATATAGTTGCTGTTGACATTTGGTCTCTGAGAACAGACACTTTTTTTAAAAATGTCAAAAAAGTAGAAAAGTCTAATTGTACTTTTTTAAAATACAGAAGCTAAAATACATATGTATATAAAGCACATAAAACAGTGCTTAGGATGCCTGGAAGAGCCAACCTGTGTGAAACAGTGACAGCACACTCTGAATTTGTGCTGTAACCCTGAATTTTGTGTAACAGAACTGTTCACAGAGCGGAACTGCCATACATAAATAAAGCTGATAGGATGGGTCGTATCTTTCCTATAGAAGCAATTATTGCTAGCTGTTTTGAGAGTAACTGCCTCCAAAGTAGTCAAGGAGGTAATTTCTTCCCATGTTGACTCTTCCAAACACCGTTTTGTGTTCATGATCCAACAGAAGATAATGTTTGTGAGCAAATGAAAACCACATGTAGTGGTATGGTTTAGGCTTGATGTGCTCTCTTTGCCATGTCTTTCTGGCAAAAGCCTTAACCTTAATTACTGGTTTCTCTGTTTGTGAAAGTGTATGAGAAATCAGCTGGTTTTAGCAATAGAAATTTCGTGTCAGAGATATTCACTAGTACTGAATTCTGGCCCAACACCAGGTTGCTTTTCTTCTCTGGAGAGCTGCAAAATATTCCTGTTCTTGTGTATGTGCATTCGTCACAGTGTAATGGTTGGGTGAAGATGCGCAGTGAATCTGGCTTTGCTGCTGTGGATTCTCTTGCCTGTGCAAAGCCGTGGTGAAACTGGAGGAATTTCTACTGACAGTATGAGAGGTCCTAAGGTGAGGAATGGGGCAAAGCACAGCAATTTGGATTAGTCTGTTCTTCTCTCTGCTTTTTGCTCTGGAGTGGCGTGACCTGCAATACGCATGGACCAGTGTGAACACTCTCAGTGGATATATAAAATGTCTCAGAGGAAAGAAACAACTTTAAGTGTTCAAAGGTGAATAAGAGAAGGAGATTGGAGTAGACACAGAAGTCTCGGAGAGGACAGGTGCCTTGTTTGAAACAGGAATTGTATATTTTACAGAGGCAGCCTTGTCTGATCTTTTCTTTCAGTAAAGTCTTAACACAGTGTTGGTCTTTACATGGTGCTGCTTAAAGTTTAATTAGGTTCCCATGTAAGTCCCCAGCTCTGAAGGGAAAGGGGAGGGGTATTAAAAAATCCAAAGGAAATGAATAGAAATTGGACTAATCTGAGGAGGGAATAAAATCTGCCTTACCCTCTTTGTCTCTCTGGAGTACAATGGCTGGTGAGAGGAAATTTACTTCTCATGATTGAGTGACCTGATTTTGTCTCCCACTTGCACAACACAGTCTCTTGTAAGAAAACGTCTAGTCTTAAATTCATACATAATTGCACAGCAGGGAGACTGAGTTTAAAAATGCAGATTTCTGGGTATTAAGCAGCAGAAATCTGTTTTGAACCCTTGAACTTATTTTGTTGTTTGAATGGCCGCCTGTAGAACCCCTCTGCAGAGAGCCACTGAGACACAGTAGCTTCTTTTATGTTGAAAAAGTATCTTCCTCCACCCCTCCTCTTCTCCCCTCCCTTCTGACATGAATGTATACTGTTTCCTTATAACAAAGGACACTAATTTTGGAACTTTCTTTTGTATGTCTAGGCTATACGGTAACAGTAAATGAGGGTGTATTCTGCTAATCAGTGGCACTGTGCTTGGGAACAGTGTTACCTTTATTTTCTGGAGAAACTGGGATGCTTGCTTCATTTTACTTCTTTTCTTAGTAAGCCAAGCCTCCTCTCAGTTGTATCAAAGGAGCTAAGGTTTACATCTTTACACTCAGACATTCAAAATCCTGGGCTCTTGCTACAATTTCAGCAATGGAGGAAAGCAGCATATACACACCCTCCTGTTGCTGTCCTCTGTATTAATTACATTAAGTGATATAAGTGTAAATTTATACTGTGACTATGGTTTTACAAAGCCTGGGTTTGCATTTTATCATCTTTGCCAAATTCTTAATATAAAGGGCAATGTTTGACAAACATGCTGCGAGGAACCCACATGAATATCGGTGGGAAAACTAAAGCAGTGCAGGATGCTTTATTTCATATAAATGGCTTCATTTTTTCAATTTTGCATTTTTCATATTAAACCACAACAAAACAACTGAGCTCCAACAAATAACCTTCACTGGAAGTGTGCGGAAAACCAAAATTTTGTGGAATGAATGATTTGGAGATAAAAATGCTTGAGTGCTTGTAGGCTTGGGGAAACTTGGCTTAGCATATACCTGTGCTGCAGAATTGCCCTTCTTTCATCCCATTTAAGCTACCACAAAATAAAGAAAAATATTCACCCTGGGAGGATAAACTTTTTCACAGCTGTGTTCTTGTCCCCATGTTGATGCAGAACTGGGTAACACGGGGTTCTAGTCCTGCTGGGGATTTCCCTAAGTGTGACCTGCCTTTTGGAACATTCTGGGAGATGCTGCAGCAGGACTCTGTCCTGACTTTGCATAGAGGCAAAGTGACATTAGTGATGTTAGTGTTGCAACTACTCAGCTTGAGATTGCTTGCCTAGTGCCTGAATGGCCAGAATTCCATTACAAGGCCCCGTGTTCCATGGCAGAATAGCCACCAACTGGCAGTCAGTCACCAGCATCTGTGGATTTCTCTTTTTGATGGCACGAGACACATGCAAGGACCTTTCAGAAAGAGGTGTTTGCCAACTTGTCCTCAGTGGGTAACTTTGCTTCAGAGGTTGTTAGGCTGCTTGTGGCAGTGGGAGAGAAATGAGAATAATGTCTCCAAATTTTCATAACTGATGAAGGTTGATGGGCAGGCTTGGAATATGATAACAAGCATGGGGACTTGAGCTGAGCTTCTATGGTGTTTGGAAAATGCAGCAGCCTTTTAGCACAGTATTTATTTGGCATGGGTTGCTTTTTTTTCTGGAAGCTGGGCCCCTTTGGATAGCATTTCTTCTTAAAGACTAACATGGTTATGGTTTTATATACCAAGGGTAACGGTTTAAAACTTAAACAGGGGAAGTTTAGATTGGATATAAGGAGGAAGTTCTTTACTGTGAGGGTGGTGAGGCACTGGAATGG